>PVJD01004503.1:0-135219 GCA_004026545.1 Mormoops blainvillei
AAATGCACATGGAACATTTTCAAAGATAGACCACGTGACAAGGCATAAAACAAACCTCAGCAAATTTAAGAAAATTGAAATCATATCAAGCATTTTCTCAGACACCAAGGGCTTAAAATTAGAAACAAACTTCAATGAAAAGACTCAAAAACATTCAAACTCATGGAGACTGAATAGCATGTTATTAAAGAATGAATGGGTCAATAAAGGTATCAAAGAAGAAATAAAAAAAATTTCTGGTAATGAATGAAAATGAACATTCGATAGTCCAAACCTATGGGACCCAGCGAAGGCTATTCTGAGAGGGAAGTTCATAACAATACAGGCCTACCTGAAAAAGATAGAAACATTTCAAATAAAAATCCTAATACAACATCTACAGGAACTAGAGAAACAACAGCAAACAAAGCCCAGAGCGAGTAGAAGGAAGCAAATGATCAAGATCAGAACAGAATTGAATGGCATGGAGTCTAAAAGAACAATTCAAAGATCAAGAAATCCAGGAGCTGGTTCTTTGAGAGGATAAACAAAATCAACAAGCCTTTAAGCAGACTCATCAAGAAACAAAGGGAGAGGATGCAAATAAAGAGGAAAAATTACACCTGATAACAGAAATACAAAGGATTGTAGGACATTACTATGAACAACGATATGCCAAGAAATTTGAAAACGTCAGTGAAATGGACAAATTTCTGGAAAAATGTAATCTCTAAAAGTGAATGAAGAGAAGCAGAAAGGCTGAACAGACTGATAACTGCTGGTGAAACAGAAGCAGTAATCAAAAAACTCCTGGCACACAAAAGCCCTGGACCAGATGGTTTCACAGGAGAATTGTACAAAACATTTAAGGAAGAGCTAACCCCTGTCTTTCTCAGACTATTCCAAGAAATCCAAGAAGAGAGAAGACTCCCAAACTCCTTTTTTGAGGCCAGCTTCATCCTAATCCCAAAACCAGATAAAGACACAACAAAGAAAGGAAGCTACAGGCCAATATCACTGATGAATATAGACACTAAAATCCTCAAGAAAATATTGATAAACCGTATCTGGCAATACATTAAAAAGATCATACACCATAGTCAAGGGTGATTCATACCATGGATGCATGGATGGTACAATATTCACAAATCAATAAACATAATACATCACATAAACAAAAGGAAGGACAAAAATCACATGATCATATGAATAGATGCAGAAAAAACATTTGATAAGTTACAGCACCCATTTATGATAAAAGCACTCAGGAAAATGGGAATAAAGGGGGGTATACCTCAACATAACAGTGGCTATATATGGTAAGCCTACATCTAATATTATACTGAATGGGCAAAAATCGAAAACTATCCCACTAAGATTGGGAACAAGATAAGAATGTCAGCTTTCACCAAATTAATTGATTTTTAAATATTAAACCAGCATACCTGGGATAAATTCCACTTGGTAATAGTGTATAATTCTTTTCATACATTGTTGAATTCAATTTCCTAATATTTGGTTGAGAATTATTTTTCATGTATGTTCATGGGAAATATTGGCCTGTAGTTTATTCTTCTGGTAATGTCTTCCTGGTTTTTATAGATAGGGTAATGCTGGTCTCATAGAATGATTTAGCAAGTATTTTTCTGATTCTGTCTTCCAAAAGAGATTGTAGAGAATTGGTATAATTTCTTCCATAAGTGGTTGTTTAAAATTCACCAGTGAACCTGTCTGGGCTGGCACTTTCTGTTTTGGAAGGTTACTAATTATTGCTTCAATGTAATTAATAGATATAGGCCTATTCAGATTGTATAGTTCTTCTTGTGAGAAGAACTTGTGTCAGTTTTTGCAAACTGTGACTTTCAAGGAATTGGTCCATTTCATCTAAGTTATCAAATTTGTGAGAATAGAGGTGTTCATAGAATTTCTTTATTATCTGTAGTGATGTTCTCTCTTTCATATCTTATATTACTCTTCTCTCTTTTTTTCTTGTTTGCTTGACTAGAGGCCAAAAAAATCCTTTCAAAGAAAAAGTTTGTGTTTCATTAATTTTATTCTATTGGTTTCCTTTTGTATTTTCTAAATTATAATCATTTCATAAACAAATTTTAGTCTGCCTTTCTATTGCTATAGAGCATGAAAAAGTAGAGCTTGAGAGTTTTCCAGTAGACAACTCGGCTTTCTAAATAAAAACTGTGGCCCCCAAGAGTGCTGAAATCCATGAGTCTATTCATAGTGTGGAGAAAAGACACTCTTATGCTGTTTCTAAATGAACAATATGAAAACAAGCTCTGTAGCACAATCAACTGCTGCTTAGTAGCAAAAAATCCTCTAAGAGGACCAGGATTCAACTCTATCACCTATTGATCTAATTTAAAAGCATAGGCTATAACAGTATCTATAATGTATGGGATGGGTACTATGCTAATTGTCTTACTTCATTTAACTCTTAAAACAATAGCATGGTATATGTGCTATTATTATCTCCATTTTATTTGGGAGGAATGTGAGACCAATACCACTTTAATAGCTTAAAAAAGACACTCATCTCATAAAGGAAAGATCTGGAATTGGGATCCTTATTGGCCTGGCCCCCAAAAGCATGCTCTTAACTACTTAGATATATATACTCCCTCTTTTTTCTTTGTAAGAAAGAAGTATTTGAAACAATATTACTTAAATTTTCCTAGAGGCAGAAAAAAATGCCAAAATTACCTTGTTTATGTGTTTGGAGTACTAGGGGTTCAATAATCAAGGTTAGTTTTCATCAATACTCTCTCTGTCTCTCTTTCTTTGTTAGCTTGTGAAAACTGATCACGGACCTGGCAAACGTGTTGAAATGCAAATTAGGGCCTCCACAGGGCAAAGACATGTATCTGGTGTGAGGCCTTATGAACTGTGGTTATAGTTGATGCTGTTCCTCGGAGGAGCCTCTTCAGGATTCTCTGGAAGGACATTCCTCATACAGACAATCATGTGTGAGGACTAATTCCAGAGCCCGTGGGATTGTCCCACTTGTTGAACTAGGTTTTAAAAGACTGCTTCCAACTCTCTTCTGAAAGACACAATTATCAGAGGAATGGTCTGCTACTTTTCTTTCCTGAAATTCAGTAAAGGTATAAAAAATTTCAAGAGATTTTGTCCTTAGAAATCTCAAACATTTTTGAGTGGGTGTGTCTAATTCAATTCAATCTGCATTTGTTGAGTGACCATTCTAATAATAATCACAAGGCTTACATTTTTTCAAACTTTCCTAATTTTAAAGCATTTTTACAAACAGTGCCAACAAGGTCATGTTGGGAAAAACTGATGATGAGGAAGATATTGTCTCTACTTAATCTAAGGACTGCCACAGGAAAGGGTCTGTTGTCTCTGCAGTCTTAAGGGAGAAAACCATTATTAGGGATAACCTAACAGCCTTCAGTCACTTAGCACACTGCTGGATAAAGGTATAGTCCATGTTGCTTCAGAAGTGTAGGAGCACCAGGCTTTATATCAGGGAGAAGAACTTCATGACAACTGGTGCTTCCCAACATGAAACAGATTGCATTTTGATGTTAGGAGCTCCACATCTAAGAAACAGCCCAGGCTGAATGACCCAGCATGACTAGGCAGGGGATAGCAACAGGATTGATGTCTAATGCTCCCTTTAGCTAAGGGCATGTGATCTGCAGCCATTTTACCTAAGATCTAATTTTGGTTGCATAACTTGTTGCTCCTGTGAACTTGGAAAAGTAACAGTCTCTTCCTCATGTGGCCACTGTGAGAGTTAAATAGGTTAATGTAAAGTGTTTATAAGAGTTTCTGATTTCTGAATAAATCCTTAATGAATCTCAGTAATCATTATTAAGGACACTTACGAGTCCATACTGCCACACTTATAGGAATGGGGATATCTGCTGTGCCCACAGTGAACTGTGTCAAGGGCAGAATAGAAGGGAAAGTTGTGAAAAAATAGTTCAGTCTACTATAGATTTCTTTACAATGTGAACATTAACCATTCAGTGTTTGAAGAGATTGTAGGTGCCTGGAGAGAAAGAATCATTATGGTCACACTGCATGCAATAAGCATGCATGATATTACCTAGATGAAGTGGATCTAGGTAATATTCATATGGTATCCTCAGCTGAAATCAGAATCATAGCAAACTCTATCAGCCACTGCATAATTCCCAGCAGGTCACCTGGTCTACCTAGAGGTCGGGTAAGATGACAGAAACAGTTCCTGCCCCCATTGTGATCACACTTTGGTGAGGGAGACAAATGCTCAGGGTTGTAATTAGGTCAGAATTGAACACTCTACCTCTCACTGCTTGGTGCATTGGAAATAGACTGTTATAAAAAAGGGCTCTAAATACCTGTGGTAAGTTGAGCAATCATGAGTACACTGTATTTTCTAAGGGCCAGTGTGCTCACTGAAGTAGGTTTTATGACAAGATTCCTAAGAGCTTAGGGAACACTTGGCATTATAGAAAATGGAGTTTCCTTCAGAATTCTGGTTCCTGGAGAACATCCTCCTTATACCCATAACTTTGAAATAAAAGATGTCAATAATTCACATCCTGACCTTCCAATTAATGCATAGATGGCAGCTCCACAGGCAGCAGAAACTGGATGCCCTGCATCTGAGCTACTTTCAGGAGAATTGTCTCACTGGCCTTGCCTCCAATCTGGAGGCTGGGATGATGGCTCCTCAGGATGGTGCAGAAAAGTGTATAAATATAATATTAACCAGTGTTGACTATTTACCAAACACACTATTAGTGCCTCTGAATTTTCATAGTGTTGTTCATGCATTGAATCCCTTACTCCTACAAATGTCTGGTGGGATAGTTATTATTGTTCCTTTTCAAGAAGTTTAGAGATGCTAAATGTCTTCTTGGTCAGCCTACATCCAGAGGTTGGGCTCTTAGTGACCATTTTTCATTTTTATTTAAATTAGTTTTTCTTAATTTTGGACTGGTCCTAGACCTATTTAAGAGTCTGACACTCCCTTTTCTCAAACAGTGCAAACACACAAACATGCATAATTTGCAGAAAATGTAAGGGGATTCAGTGAAAATTTAAAAATCATTCAGGGAAGATCTATTTAAGATCCTGGTAAAAATTATGCAGACTGACCTAGATAGAGAAAAACTGTTCCATGTAAGAGCTTAAGGGCAGAGTTAACTTGAAAACCATCCATAGCTTTTTGGAAAAAAAGGTGAGGTCTCTTGAGGGCAAAGTTGCCTCATTGTTTGAAACCAAATGTGCGAATAGTGTGACACACAAACACACACACAAACATATACACACACACACATGCTTGCATTCCATATACTCCTGGACCCACATTTTATGGATTAGTTGATTTTCAGAGTAAGTTTAGAGAGGGTTCCCATACCTTTTGCTATATAGGTACTCTGCCCATATGATCTCATTTTATTGGAGATGACAGACCACAAAACAGTTGTTAGGAAGACAGCTGAGAACATAGCAGGTCTTCCCCAATTGAAGCCTAATCAGACATGTCAAGAAAATCCCCTCTCAAGGCATTTTGGCCAAATTCAAATAGACCAGAGTCTTAGGAAGACTAATTAACCATAGGAGCTGTGTCTTGGTTGAGGAATCATAGACCCTATAATTGACTTGATAAGGCACTTTCCTCAGTGAACCACAGGAGTTTCAACACACTAAGGGAAAAACAAAAGGACATTTTCATTAAAATGTCATAGGACCTTCTTTCCTAATATCTTTAGTGCTCCAGAAATTGTATCATCATCTTGACAGAGACTAGCTTCAAGCTTTATATGCCGCTTATGCACCATAAAGATTCTTTGACTTCCATCTTGACAAGGTAGCTTTGTGAAATCCATATTATTTCCTCTTGTTGGGTCATATTTAATGTGGTTATCTGCAATTATAATTTCTATACCAGTGAACATATTGGTCCTATAAGGATGGACCATACATCTACCTGGTAAAAATTCAATAAAGACAAGTGGGATGAATCAAACATCTTTGAAGAATCTTCATAGATTCTGGAAAGAGATGTTCAATATTTGTCTTTAGTCATGCATTTCGAAGAAGGAGACAGGCATTGTGGAAGAGGTCAACAGGAGAAATGTCAGCACTGTTGCATTGTACCTAGAAGTAAACAGAACAATCCATAAATTGTTGGGTCAGTTAACTGGTCAGTTCATGCTTAAAGACGGCTTGTTACATACTAGCCACTGTGCTGGGTCCCAGGGACAAAGCTCTAAGACAAGACACAAAGCTCTCTGTCCTTCATGGAGTCACATTAACATATAGATGATGAATCTTACCTTGCATTATCAAGGTTGGCCCACAGGTTGTTATTTAACATGAGCCAAGTTTGGGTGAATATGTATTATTTCTCAAGAAATGGCTCCCTGAGGAAATCATTTGTAAACTAGTGTCTGGAGAAGGATTGAAATTACTCAGGCAAAAACAGGGAAAAGGAAAGAGGGAGAAAGGACTTCTAGGCAGAAGGAAACAGCATCTACCAAGGTCTTGGGACTGAAAATAGGAAAAAAAATATGTGGCAGAAGTGGAGAAAAGTCCAATAAAGCCGGATCACAATTAGTGTGGAGGGGTGAGTAAGTGGGGATGGGCTGAGAGACATGGGGCTCCTAGAAACATTTTGAACCTGGGTCAAACCCTTCATGGAAGGGTATTGAGTAGAGGAATGACATAGATGTTTAGGTTGGAAAGATCATTTAGATATCAGTGTGGACTGGGCAGAGTATTGCAAGAAGACAAGCTATAGATTGAAAGGAACATGTTTCAGGGACAGATGACATAGCCTGAGATGAGCATGATGGCACTAGGGGTGGGGAGAAATAAGTGCACACAAGGACTTTAAAGTAGCAGAACTGGTAGGACCTGGTAATTGGATGAGGGCTGGTTTGATCACAGAAGTCTGTGTGTTTATGGAGAAAATGAAGAAATAAAAAGCCAAATGTGGTAGAAGTAAGCACAGAGGACATTTGTTATTTCTCATGTCCTTAGCTGTTTATGTACGATCAGTTGTTTAATTCTTGCAACCACTCTATAGTTAAGTTCTTCTCAGAAAATGCCCTCCTAATCAAAGTGAGTGTCATTATCTCCATTGTAGCTCTGGAGAGGAGGAAGCAAAGAGGGGAAGTGCTTTGTTCAAGGCTGAGAATCAAGTGCCCATGTATACAAAAACTTGAGCTGCCATTCTGGCCACAAACTCAAGACAGAGTGAGTATCACCATGGCTTTTAAAAAATGTGTCTCTTAATAGGAAAGATGATCCCAGAGACCTGAAAGCAGTGATAGACACTTTACAGGAAACAGATTGACAGTGCAAATAGGCTTTGCAACCCCAGTACTGGGAGCAAGAGCAGCAGCAGGCACAGGATTTGTCACAGAAGCGGAACTTTCTGAGTGGGACTTTCTGGAGGAGATGGGATGTAAGCTAGGTTTCTTTTTCTTTTTTAAATAAACTTTTAATTTCAGAATAGTTTTAGATTTACAGAAGAGTTGCAAAGAGGTACAGTGCATTCCCGTGTGCCCCTAGGGACGACCTGCTGTTAACATTTATGTTATTAGGGAACATATATCAAAATTAATGAGCCAGACATCATTATTAAATAAAGTTCATACTTTATTAGACTTCACTTGCTTTTTTGCTGGTGTCATTTTTCTACTCTGGGACCCTGTCCAGAAAGCTATGGTTGTCATCTCTCCTTGGGTTTCTCTGGGCTGATAATTTCTCAGCTTCCTTAGCTTTTTTTCATTTATTTTTTTACTGTTATTCTATTACAGTTGTCCCAATTTGTTCCCCATTGCCCTCCTCTGCCCAGCATAGCCCCTGCTCCCACCATCAATCCCCGGACTGTTGTCCATGTCCATGGGTCAGTCATACACATTCTTTGACTAGTCCCTTCCTCTTCTTTCCATCATTATCTCCCTCACCCTTCCTCTCTGGCTGCTATCAATCTGTTCTGTTTCCATGCCTCTGGTTCTATTTTGCTCATTAGTTTATTTTTGTTCATTAGGTTGCTTTTATAGGTGAGATCATATGGTATTTGTCTTTTACTGCCTGGCTTATTTCACTTAGCATAATATTATCTAGCTCCATCCATGCTGTCACAAAAGGTAGGAGTTCCTTCTTTCTTTCTGGTGAGTATTCAGTATTATAAGTGTACCACAGTTTTCTGATCCACTCATCTACTGATGGGCACTTAGGCTGTTTCTGGCACTTGGCTATTGTAAATAACACTACTATGAACATAGGGGTGCATAGGTTATTCTGAATTGGTGTTCAAGGATTCATGGGGTATACTCCCAGGAGTGGAATCACTGGTTCAAAAGGCAGTTCTATTTTTAGTTTTTTGAGGAAATTCCATACTGTTTTCCACTGTGACTACACCAGTCTGTATTCCCACCAACGGTGTACCTAGGGTTCCCTTTTTTCCACATCCTCACCAATACTTGTTTGTTGATATATTAATGATGGCCATTTTGACTGATGTGAGATGATATCTCATTGTTTTATTTGCATCTCTTTGATGGCCAGTGATATTCAGCATCTTTTCATATGTCTATGGACCATCTGTATGTCCTCCTTGGAGAAGTGTCTGTTTAGGTCTTTTGCCCATTTTTTAACTGGACAAAGTTTGTCTTCCTGGTGTTGAGTCATATTAGTTTTTTATAGATTTTGGAGGTCAACCCTTGTCCAAGGTATCATTGACAAATATGTTCTTCCAGTTGGTTGGTTCCCTTTTCATCTTGGTGATGGTTTCTTTAGCCATGTAGAAGCTTTTTAATTTAGTGTAGTCCCATTTGTTTATTCTTTCCATTATTTCCCTTGCCGTAGGAGTTTTATTGGCAAAAATATTGCTAGGCGGGGTATCTGAAATTTTCCTGCCTATATTCTCCTCTAGGGCTTTTATGCTATCATGACTTATATTTAAGTCTTTTATCCATTTTGAGATTATTTTGGTGTATGGTGTAAGTTGGTGGACTAGTTTTTTTCTTTCTTTCTTTCTTTCTTTCTTTCTTTCTTTCTTTCTTTCTTTCTCTTTCTTTCTTTCTTTCTTTCTTTCTTTCTTTCTTTCTTTCTTTCTTTCTTTCTTTCTTTCTTTCTTTCTCTCTTTCTCTCTCTCTCTCTCTCTCTTTCTTTCTTTGCATGTACCAGACCAATTCTCCCAACATTATTTATTGAAGAGTCTATTTTTACTCCATTGTATGCTCATGTCTTCTTTGTCAAATGTTAATTGGCCATGAAGACATGGTTTTATTTCTGGGCTCCCTATTCTGTTCCATTGATTTATTTGTCTGTTCTTACAATAATACCAGGCTGTTTTGGTTACAGTAGCCTTGTAGTATAGTTTGATATCAGGTATTTTGATCCCTCCAACTTTGTTCTTTTTTCTCAAGATTGCTGAGGTTATTCAGGGTCTTCTTTGGTTTCATATAAATTTTTGAAATATTTGTTTTAGATTTGTGAAACATGCCTTTGGCACTTAATAGGAATTGAGTTGAATCTATAGATTGGGTAGTATACTTTGGGTAGTATGGACATTTTAATGATGTTAATTTTTCCAATCCATGGACATGGTACATGCTTCCATATATTTGTATCTTCCTTAATCTCTTTCTTCAGTGTTGTGTAGCTTTCTAGTATAGGACCTTTCCCTCCTTGGTTAAGTTTATTTCCAGGTACTTTCTTTTTCTTGTTGCTATAGTAAATGGGATTTTTCTCCCTTGTTTCTCTTTCTGATATTTCATTATTGGTATGCAAAAATACCCTCAATTTCTGAATACTGACTTTGAATCAAGGAGAAGCAGAAAGCCTGAATAGGCCAATAACAACTAGTGAAATTGAAACAGTAATCAAAAAACTCATGATACACAAAAGCCCTGGACTGGATGGCTTCACAGGTGAATTTTACCAAACATTTAAAGAAAAACTAACTCCTATCTTTCTCAAACTATTCCAAAAAAATTCAAGAACAGGGAATACTCCCAAACTCTTTTTTCAATGCCAGTGTTATCCTAATTCCAAAAATCAGGTAAAGACATAACAAAGAAAGAAAACTACAGGCCAGTATTTCTGATGAACATAGATACTATAGTCCTAAACAAAATATTGGTAATCTGGATCCAGAAATACATTAAAAACATTATACACTGTGATCAAGTGGCATTCTTCCCTAGTTTTTGATGATCTTGATATTTTTAAGCAGCACCTGTCTGACTAAAACACCTTTTCCTTTTGCTGGGCTTAAATGTCACTGCCATGGGAAGACTTGCTTATATCACAGTTGAGATAAGATCCTCATTGCAGATTCTCACAGCAACCTAACCTTTCCTAAGGGCCAATTTTCCCAGTTTGTTCATTAACTTGCTTATTCTTTTTTTTAATTCACTCAATAAATTCAGCATTTAATTGTCTACCTGGCAAGTGCTCAAGGTGCTAGAGATATAGCAGTGAGTGAGATGTGGGGAGGACAGTGCATATGTAAGTGTGATATGTAGTATATTTGGGGCTCATAAATACCATGGAGACAAAACAAATAGGTCATGCATGGAGTATGGAGTGGAGGGAGTTTTGAATTTAAATGGGGTAATCACTGAGAATGTGGTATATAGGCAAAGGCTGAAGAGGGGAGCAATAACCCAATCCAAGTGAATGCCTGCCTAAGGAGCTCCAAAATATCCAGAAGGGTCAGTGACAGATGCTTATTAAACATAAAGGCCTAGATAGCAAGTTGGAAATTTATATATAGCCTTGAGAATAGGATTGGGACTTTAAATTGGGGATACAAAATTGGGGTGTTGCCATTCAGATGGCATTTGAATACATGAGACTAGATGATGTTCAGTGACTTGAGTTCTGGGCTACTTGCATCCCCCAGACTGGGGAGATGACAAGGGGCTGGCACAGGAAACCCATGAAAAGTCAGGAGGGAAAACCAGGCAGCTATGGTGTCCTGGAAGACAAATCAATATCAAATGAGGGAATGACTAGTACTGTTAATTATTGAATGTGGATGTACTCAGGACCAAGCATGGCCCAGTGCACTAAACCATGTGGGTATCCTTGGGAAGCTTGGAAGAGCAACTCTGGGTGAGCTGTGGATGAAGCAGAATGATTGGGCTGGGGTCAGTGGGGCATAGGAGCACAGACATTCAAGAATATATAGATAGATGACTAGGTGACTCTGGTGAGTAGCTTCACTGTAGAGTGAGCTGAGAAATGTTATGATGGTCATAGGGAGATACAGATCAAAGAGACATTTTTATTTTAATAGGGGAAATTATGGTAGATTTGTTAGCTGGTGGGAATGAAATTGTAGAAAGAAAAAAGTTTATGATGTCAATGCAAGGGGAGAATTTTAGTTCCATATTTTTGACTGAATAATTGTTGGTGCAGTGGCTTTATTTCTGAGTTCTCTGGGGAAACACAAACTGCTGTGTGAGATCATCTTATTTTTCCCAAGCTGTGAGTGAAAATTCCTGGTGTTCCCACACTCTATATCTTCTTAGACCTGAGCGTGGTTGGAACCAGGAAAGTCTCTGCCCCAAGGTCATCTGTCAGCAGACCCTGCACTCTGCCTGTTGCCTCCTGCCCATACATTCCCCTGATGTACCAAATCCCAAAAAATCCAGGCAATGCTGAAGAAGAAATGGAGAAAGAAGACACATGGCATATGACATGGCAGAACTTTCCCAAAGCCTTTTAAGAATCTCCTCTCCCTTGGGCTGCTGCTTCACACTCCTTCCCTATAGCTCCAAACCTTTTGCCTTCCACAGCTGCTACCTCCTGCACTCAGGCCCTTTGTGTCCAGGCCCTGTCTAGCCCATACACTTGGGCAAGATTACCCCAATGTCCCAAACTATCTGGGATGCAGGATGCATGGTTGGGTTTTCAGCTGAGATGCTTTCAATGGTGAGGACACGTTCATTCCGCACCACTCTGTGTTTACAAAGTTCTCAGCTGAAGCTGGGAAGTCAAACTAGTGCATCCGCAAGGCTGGGTCTCCTCCAGGAGGCAAACACAATGGTTTCCAAACCATCTGTTTCAGTGTGTGATAGTGTTCTTCAACCTTAGGTTTGAGGGCAGAATTTATGCTTGTTTGTAAAAAATATTTTTACAGACATATTTTTCAAGGTACCACGCATATACTCGCTGACTCCAAGCTACCAACCCACAGAGGCATGCTTCTTTCTTAAACACACACACACACACACACACACACACATACACACACACTCATATAAACCTGACTGCCCCTGCCAGAAAGAAACCCACAGTAAGCAGAGCTTTGTGCCCATCTGGGCATGACCTGCCTACACTATTTGCCTAAAATACTTGTCAGTATATATATATCATGGCACAAAACTAATTTTTGAAGCAAGTGTGGGGGCTCCAGGGCACCCCGCCATTTCCTCTTGTCCCTAAAGCTGTGAAACTAAATTATAGGGCTGGGAAAACGAGAGGCCAGCTGTGCTCCAGCTGCAGTGCAGTTGTTGTGACAAAGTGAAAAGTGTGGGCACCAACAGATCATTAACTATGTAGCTAGAAACAGGCTGATGATTGGCTGGTGTGCTCCAGGGGGAGGAGAGAGAGGGTCTGGCTGATGCAATGCCAGTTCCAGCCCAAGGTGGGCCCAGCCCTTATCTGTGAAAGCACAAGTGACCAGTGTGCTGGATGCATAGCCCTATGTCTATGCATTATCTTATATTGGGACAAGCTTTATTTTTTCTAAATCATTCTTAAAATTGTCAGAAGTTTTTCTCGTGTTTTGATTTTGTTTTTAAAATTTTCCCACAATTTCCTGTTGTGCTGTCTCTCTGGTTGAGTTCAACTTGACTGTTGACTATAATTACCAAAGCTTGTGATGTGAGTTGAAAAATCTAAGTAGATGTTAAAGGTGCATTATACTTGAACAAACCCAGAGATAGGGTAACGCACACTGGTTTGGAGTTGCCCATGTGTTTTGTCTAGATTAACAAATTTAGGTGACTTTTGGTGTTTGCAGCATTAATAATGGCAGGACAGTTTCTGAAAATTGTAAATACTGCTCATAAATAGTTGCTAAAGTGTGAGGTTGAATAAACATTACCTCAATGGTTTGTAAAAAACTGACCAGCAGGGAACCAAACTGTGCTTTTAAATAAACCCTTCTCACTTGGAAGAAAAATCTTGGGATCAGGGCACTAAGAAGTGGCTAATTTAATGCTTGGTTGGCAATCCAAAGGTGACCATATATATTTGATATAATCTTCTAGTGACTCTTCCTCTGTCATTATCTCTAAAATGGCCATAACTGGGTAGACTATAGACATTTTACACGCTCACTACTCATTCCATGTTGGAAGAAGGGCTGAGCATCTTGTTTTCCTGTAGCCAGGTTACATGGATGTAGGTTTTTTGACCTCAAAGGATCCATAGACACCTAGTTCAGCATCATTTCACAAACAGGGAATTTTAACCCACAGAACTGTGTGTGTTTGGGTAGTTGAGCAGGAGACAGGGCCAAGAGGTCCTTTCATAAGGCTTCTGTCATCTGTGCCTGTCAGCTTTGCTATCACAACATTCTTATGATTCTACTGTTGCCACCGTGGTCCATTTTCAGGGCAGGTATGGCCTGCATGTGAAAGATCACCAATGAAGAGATGTTTGTCTGTTAAGATATAAAAAAAAAATATGTCTGAGTGATGACTTAAACAATTTAAACTTACATGGAAGCAACTGTTTTAATTATACAACTTAATTTTCTTGTTAGAATAGTTTTCCACCCATCCTAAAATGTTGTTAAATCTTTATTTAACAGCCTGAGAGGACACTGGGAAGCACTCCTGTAGTCAAATGCAGGTCTGGCTGCCTGCTGCTTCAAAAGCCAATACTTGAGAGGCAGGTGCTGATGTAAAGGAAAGTAGTTTTATTCAGGTGCCAGCAGCCTGGAAGACTCATCTCAAAGGTCATCCTAACATCTCAGTTCAGGCAGGGGTTTTTATAGGGAGGGAAATGAACAAGGAAAACAAAGAGGTCAGGGGGAGAGGCTATGGACTTGCAGGCATTGACCTTGCCAGTCCTGATATGGATCTTTAATGTCAGTATCCTGGAACTGGTCAGTGCCAACCAAATTCCTGCAGCTGGATGATCTGCATTAATTGAAGTCATGGTCAAAGCCGCTTCATTTGTAAGCAGGAACCAGAACTGCTGATGCCTTCAATATGCTTATAAAGAAACTATCAGCATGTGAGTTCTTTTTATCAGGTTGTTAGTACATCTTATTCTAAGTCTATTTCATGGCAAGTCAGGGTAATATAAAGTTTTTATTCCTTGTTACAATTCTCCGCTATCGATTCTTCATCCATATCTGTGGAGCTACTCTATCCTCTGAATCTTCTGGTGGAATAAAAAACTTTAGCGTGTTATAAAGCAAAATCTTAGGAGTTAAAAACAGATATATAGTTTTTTAGAGGCACATGTTGAGCAGATACAATTTTTCTGGCATAGGAAAAACAAGTTATAAGGAGGTTTAAAATAATAAAGACAAGCATAATAAAGAAAAGAATGATTAAACCTAAATTAAATTTCTCCTAACATGCACCTGAGTCTTTGTGGTATCCATGAACATAAACTCAAAAACCACTCTCCAGTTCCCTCAAAGAGAGGGGGCGATGGCCCAGTGTTGTTGAAGCCAGGTAGCCTGTTGCCTGATTTTGGTGATGCTTGTCTCCAACTGAACTGAGGTGTCAATGTAAGTACAACAAGAGTAGTTGATGGTCATACAATATCTCCTTGTTCTAGTATGTAGTCTAAGGCAATTCTGTTATTTAAGACAATTTTACCTAGAAGGTCCAGAGATTTCTGAATATTAAAAAATGAGGTGTCAGTTTTATTGGCTAAGGTGATTAAAGTCTTGGAGAGATCCTGAAGTACCTGCTGATGTGCAGCTACCCCCACCACAGTAATAGAGTACATCTAAAAATATATTCATCCCTGTTTGGGAATTCTCCAGGGAGATCTCAGGCTATTCAGCTGAATTTGTAATTTAGAATGAGTCAGACTCCTTTCTATGGATCTTTCTGAAGATGGAACATATTTGTAAATGCATCCAGGTAAAACAATGACTCTCTCTAAAGGACAAAAAAACTAAACATGACATGGCTATAAATCTGATTATGATGTAATTGATAAGGGAACTTGCTTTCCTGTAACAACATTTTAAGATAACAATTAGAATAACAAATGAAAGTATTAGAATATATGAGAATTTCATAGACTCTTGGAGATTTTTATATAATCTCTAGAAAATCCACTTTAATAATAAAGATATGTATATAAAATAGAACACAATTATTATTTCTTTATTTGACAAAGCTTCCCATGTACTTTAAGCATATTAAATAAGCCTAATTAGCTCAGAATTTCTTCTTCTTAAGGAGATAGAACAAATCCCTGAAACATTCCAAGGACCCATTTGAATGACCCAAAGCCAATTTTAGGTCAAAAGAAAGTTTCTTAAAATTTAAACCCTCGGCTGTCCGAACATATTTGATCAAAAGATTATATATCATTATGAAACAGTATTAAATTATTTATTTACCTAAAGTGATAATAAAGGTATCAAACGTAAATACAGGCTAGCAAAATTTTAGCCCTTAGGACAGAGAATATGGGTATTTAGTCCTGACTGGTGTGGCTCTGTGGGTTGGGTATGTTCCTGCAAGGTGAAGGGTCACCGTTTCAATTTCCAGTCAGGGCACATCCCTAAGTTACAGTTCAGGTCCTTGGTTGGAGGTGTGTGAGAGGCAACCAATCTCTGTTTCCCTCACTTATTGGTGTTTCCCTCTCTCTCTCTCTTTCCCTTGCCTTCTCTCTGTAAAAATAAATAAATAAAATCTTTAAAACAAGAATATGAGTATATAAATAATTAAGTACCTGATTAACACAATATAACATATAACTATTTTTTTAAAAATATACAATCTTTGCTTTCTAGGCATACAGGAAAATTTTTTCCCCAATTAACAGACTGAAAAAGAACAGAACAAATTCTTTATTCACTTACTTTTTATATTTAAATTAATTTACCTAATTAAATTCCTTATTCACCTTAACTATATAATTTCCTCTTAAGATCTCTCTTCATAAACCTTTTTTCAATTTTCACAGACTCTCTGCCATGTACCTAAACCCTCTATGACTTACATGACCTTTCTGCAATTTGCACAATCCCTTTTATTTTGCTTCTTTTTAACTTATTCAAAAATAACAACTTTAGAACAAATTATTTTTTCTTTTTTTCTTCAATAAGTGTTTTCATATTTTATACCTTCTATTACCAAACCATACTATTTCTTTCCAACTTAATTAGAATTCTCAATCCCTAGAAACCTTGATTTTTAGTGAAAAGTAAAAGTAAGTAATTAGCATTCGCTAGGTTGGTACTTTTACGAATACATTTCATAACTTTTATAAAAAGGTATTTTTTCTTATTGTCAAACACAATCACATTTTTAAATGAAGTACAAGATATGTTCATTAACAGATTCAAATCCATTTTTCCAGCTTCTCTGTAATAAGAAACCAAAGTAGTCAAACTCAGATCAATTAATATATTAGTACCCATTATTTCAAGATATCTATATATCTTATAATTTTCACAATTTAACCCAGCAAAACTCCAAAGTTCCAAATCACCCAAGACTTTATATATATATAGATATACAGAAAGTCTTTATCAAAACTATTTTAGTTACATCTATTAATTAGCTCTTAACAACTTTGTAAGATTTTAAAGTCAATTATTACCCGAGCCATTTTTTTGACAAATTCTGTAACAGAGATAAATAACATGAACTTATTCCTGCAAACCCAGGCAAAACAAACATATGTTTTACATTAATAACTTTAAAAGATATCAATTAAATTTAAACCAGCTTTAATATAAAATGTTTTTCCAGACCACATGATCCTGAAAAAAATGCAAGATAGTTTTATTTTTTTTACCATACACATGAACAGTATTATTAATAATTGAAGAGAAGATTTTTTTTTTTAAATTTGTCTTTGACAACTTTAAGGAGGCTGGAGAAAAGGCGGGAGAGATATCAGGCTTGGGTGGGAAGTAGCTTGAGTTTAAATGTGCCATTTTTCCTTCACATTGAGGAGAGACAATAACCCATGCTGCTTCCACAACTTGGACAGGTTTGTGGAGAGGCATTAATTGCTCCATTCTTCCTGGGACTTCAGCAGCTCCTGGACCTCCAGGAAATTTTAGTGTTTTAAAGGCTTATCTCCTCATTTTTTCTTCTTCTTGAGTTTATTGTATGGGAGGGGAATGAGATCATTTCCCCCTTTGAACCATCAATTTAAGTCCTTTCTGAGTAGAATCCTCATGATGTAACAATATGAAAGCTTACACATAAGAGATCTTATTCTATTTACCAGATCTTTGGAAAAACAATTCTAGCCATTGACTTATAGCTGTAAGTTGACCATGCAGCTAAAATGCAGCCTAACGGATTCTCTGATGAGGTTGAGACCAAACCACCCATTTCAAAACATAAACAAAAACAGTAGCTAAAGCAAAGATAAACCTCAGATAAATGAGTACTCTCAAATCAAATCCTCTAACAGGAGGGACTAGAGCATTTGTGCGAATGGCCTTCACAAGGTCTAAATGGCACAAAGGCCAGATGAAAAAGACAGGGGATTCCCTGGGTGAACAAAACAGCAAAGGGCAAGCCAAGTCCTTAAAAGATAAGAAAGCAAACAAAGAACTATAACCAAAGTTTTATCTTAGACAGACAAAAGCTCTTACCTTCCAAAAAGAACAGACAGTTGAGAGCTCTCAAACAGAACAAATATTCAGAACCCAGAAATCCATAAACTAGAATACCGAAAGCACACTCCAAATCACACACTGGGGTAACTAGTGTTTTTCTTAGTCACTGAGTCATGCCAACCGCCAAGTAGTGTCTTTTGATTCCTACAGAAACCCAGATGGTTCAAAGAACCCAAATTGTGGACCTGGGGTCTCCTGGTTGTACATACCAGTTTGTGGTCATTAGCCTACCAATAATATGTTTCCTCTCTCCAGCCAGGCATAACAGGTAACCAGCAACTGAAGAGAGCAAAGGCCAGTCCCCGAGTGAAATCACCTGGCAGCTGCTAGGGACTCCCAAGTTCTTGCACAGGGTTGGTCAACCACAAGCAGCCTGAGAAACCCTCTCCCATGTCCAGGGACTTACCTGTGGGCCCCCACTTGCTCTTGGATGGCTCATCAAATCTGGAACCAAACACAGGACTGGCTGCCTGCTGCTTCAAAAACCAGTACTCAAGTGGTAGGTTCAGATGTAAGAGAAACTGGTTTTATTCTGGTGCTGACAAACTGGAAGATGAGGAAATCTCATCTCAAAGCCTTTCTTAACATCTCACTGCAGGCAGGGGTTTTTATAGGGACAGAGAGGGACAAGGAGAACAAAGAGATCAGGGGGAGAGGTTGTGGACATGCAGGCAGTGTCCTGGCTGGTCCCAATATGGATCTTTAATGTCAGCATCCTAGGACTGGTCAGTGCCAACCAAATTCTTTCAGTTGGGTGATCTGCGTCAACAAAACTCATAATCAAAGCTGTTTCTTTTACAGGCAGGAATCAGAACTTCTGATGCCTTCGATAATCTTGTAAAGAAACTGTCAGTATGTGAGTTCTTTTTATCAGTTTGTTAGTACATCTTATTCTACATCTATTTCACGTTAAGTTGGAGTAGTATAAAGTTTTTATTCCCTGTTACACTTGCACTGATTAGGTAGGGAAGTTCACTAACTATAACGGTATTAATTTTATATCCTCAGTTCTCACTACCGGGCAGGATTTCATTTGACATGGTTTACCATATGGTATCTCATTTGGTCATCATAGCACATCTTTGAGGTATTATATTATAGTCACTATTTTATATTTAAGGCAACTAAGTTTTAAGGAGGTCACACAACTGGTGGTATAAGTCTCCAAGTTAAAGGCTGTTTACCTTTAACTTGGAGATTCTGACAGCCCACCATGCTTGGCCTTATCTCTGATTTAGTCATTAAGTTGCCATTGTGCACATGTTCATATTATCCAGCACCAAAGATTTTTTGCTGGGAAACATGATTAACTGGAATTTTTTGCTTACTTCTTTTTGGCCATGTGAACTCCACACAGGGAGGGCTATGGGAGTCTCCTCAGGATACTTGTTACTGGTGCTCCATTAATCATTTGGTCAATCAACAGGCACAAAGATGGGTGCTCTGCCTTAGTGAAACACTGGCTAGAAATGACCTGGAATCCTGGGTTGAAACAAAAGTTTTGTTAAAGTAGTTTCCTGATCTTGTGAACATTTAATTAATAATTGTAGAACATAAAGCTTATTTCCTAACAGAATTCTAACTTTCAGTTCTGTAATTATGGACACAATTCAAATACCTTTTTCCCATGATGCTTTACCAGTTCTCTCCCTTAGTTGGAAACTGTCCTTGCCTCACCATCACAGTGGCTTTGGCTTGTTACAATTTGCAGCCTTCACCATACCTTGTTGTGTTGTGATTGCTTGGTGATGACTTTCTCAAAAAGGACACAGGCTAAACAGCCACATGGGTTGTACTTCAGACTCACTGGCTGCGTGGCTCTGGGTTAATTTACCTCATATAACTAATTTGCTTTCATTACTTCTATTTCACATGTAACAATGCTGGAGAGTTGGTATGAAGAATATTAAGTAGTAGTGTGAGCTCTGGCAGAGGAGATACTCCATAGTTTTTATGGGGTATATTTAATAAACAGATCTACAGGTTGCTTCTTCAGAATATAGGCCATTTATCTTACATTGTGTGATGGCCACACACTATTTCTAAAATTAAAAACACCAGTGCTTGCTTCAGGTGCACACATACTAAAAAACACTAATACATGTATGTGTCTATATGTTTAAAATATATTATCATATTACTTATATTATTTATAATGATATATTCATATGTAATTATGCATATAATATATACTAGTACTGGCATCACACATGTATTTTGATATTAGACACACTGCTCTGTGGAATTCAAATTTTACTTGCTATTTCTACCATCCTCTAATACCAACAGTTAATGACTTGAAGACTATATTATGGTTTTATGGCTTTGTTGATGGATCTCTAGGTAAATTCTGAGAGAGCCACAGGTCCTAATTCTGGGTCTGCTCCATTCCCATGGCTTCTGGACTTTAGGTTGAGCACAAGCATGTCTATACTCACAACAATGTACCTCGACACAAGTTATTTATTACTTATTCTCTAACTACTTATTTGTTCCTGTGTCACAAATCTGCCTGTCACAGAAGGCTCAGAAACTGATCTCACATGCTGCCTGTGAGCAGAGGGAACAATTCTCATCTGTTCATTGAGAAACCAGGCAGGTGATTGACCCAACCATGGTCCCTGTGGGAATGAACAGTGTGCGCCGGGTGGGGGTATTTGGGACTGAAACCTAGACCAGGAAATGTCTCACACCTTCCCACTTCAGAGCATTTTGGCATGCACCTAATTTTTCTGTCATGCCTTTTGTTCTGGTGAAGGTTTGGGGTTTAGCTTTGGGGAAGATTATACAGAAAGCACTAGCCCCAAACATTTATTTGAAGGGAAACAGCACCAGCTGCCATTTCTATGTCAGTGAGATGGATTCTTTGGGGGCCTTTCCCCTCCCAAGTCTGACAAGGCAGACGAAGATAACAGCCTTCCAGAACTCCATGCACAGTGGAGGCGTCACTCTTAAATCCTAGGAATGTGCTCCCTACTCCTCTCTGCTGCTTGCCTTTGTTTTTCAAATGAGCAGAATCCTGGGTGGGCAAGGATCTTACTGGGGGATCTCTCAGCATTCATTCCCTCCCTCAAAGCCCTGTGATATTTTAATTCTTTTACTGGTGCCCATCACTAAAAGCACATGAAAAGTAAAGCTTTCAGAGTGAAGTTGAAAGAAAATACCAGAAATGGCATGTGGAAGCAATGAAATAGGGCACTCAACAGATGAGTCGGGTAGTACGGCCATGATCGCCATAGATTTCATGAGCACATTTCAGGTTTGCATGAGCCATTAAAAGAAAAATAGAAACCATAATTGCTCTTAATCTCTATTCATCCTGCAAATCTCGTTCAAAGAGCGAACTTGAAAGGGAAGATCAAGAGAAAAATAGGTACGAATCTTTGGACAGTGCCAGATTTGATTTTCCTTCTTTGAAGACATGTTAAGAATAGAGATGTAACCCAAGGTGTGAACCCTTAGAGGGGAGCTGATGCTCCTTTTCAGGGCTGCACAAGACTTGACTTCATTGCATTGTTTTCTCTAGTCCCACATGTGTCCACAATCTCCTTCTGTGTAGGTGATATACTTGGGCTGAGTTTTTGGCTCAGAAACTGAGAAAGATGATCATGCCTATATGCGTGCTTATGCTTAACTTTCTTTAAAATAGTACAGCTCTGTTTAAATTATAGTGAAATTACTTGTATACCCAAGGAGTTACAGGAAGGGAATGGAAGCTTGCAGAAAAGAGAATAGCTAACTTTGGTTGCAGTCGACCCCAGGCAAAGTATTTCCCAGTAATTGATAGTTCTTTTTCTCAATTCACCTAGGAAAAACAATGCTTATCAATTTTTAGTTGCCTTACTCATGTTAATAGCATTTTAAGATGTGACACAATTTTATGAAATCATTCAGATTTTTAATGAAACAAATATATCATTTTTTCATAATAGAAAGCAATAGTTAGCAACAGACACTAGTCTGCATAGACTAGAATGTGAAGTATTCAAGCTTTGACAGACCCAAATTTCAGGATTCCATGTGAGAATATTTCAGAATGTGAATAAAAATTGGACTTTCCTTTAGTGTAACATATGATTCACGTTGAGTCTGATATGCTATAATTTGCACCTGGACCGTCTCAGGCAAACATGTTGCAATAGAATGACCATGATGCCCCGAAGCCTTATTTCTTTCCACATTTACAGAAAATTAGATTGTTATTGTTGTATGGATGGGGTGAGCAATACACTCCAGGATCTCTTCTCCATCTCCACTTCTTTCTTCTCATTTGTTTCCTTTGTTTTACAGTGTTTTCCAAGCAAAGCTTTTATCATTCTGGTGACAACTTTTTTTTAAGGACTGCCCTGGTTGCGCATTTTAAACTGTTTATTCTCTCTAATCATTATAGCTATATTCCTTTTCACCCAGTAGGTTTAAACAAGTGGTGGGTTTTTTTTCCCTCCAATTTTAAAAAACCAGATTGGTTCCCAATGTTTGGTCTCAAAATAAATGAAATGTGTGAATGAATGGTATCTCCATGCATCTCTTTCTTCTGGGAATCAGAAGTCATGACTAAAGAAGAGGAAAGCTATTCTTGAATTATTTCTGGTTTAATTGGTATTGGAGGGAAAATCAATTTTCGATCATTTGACTTGGGATTGATTAGGTGTGGGGTCATTTCCATGGCACTCATATTCATTTGAGGCAAGGGAGCACTGAGCAGACACTGCCTGTGGAATTTCCACCCACCTGAGCTCTGGAACCATTGCTTCTCATGTCCTATATAATGGGTTGACCAGTGAGGGGTTCTGGCTTCTGTACGTTACAAGACTTTGATTAGTTAACATTAAAGGTGGTTTCTTTAAAAGATGTTGAAAGCTGCTTTTAGTTGAGTAACCTAATAGCAAATATTAAACTGATACTTCTCATCAAATTTCCTCTTCAAGGAGTATATACTAGTCTTAAAAACCTTCTTTTATTCAAATTGTCATACCAAACCAGAAGATCAGCCCATTAGAAAAACAGAACCCATCACAATTACCATTCCCTTTATGAAGTTACAAATTGTGCTCAGATTATTGCCCCATGAGAAACTATAATTCTTTGAGTGACAGAGTAACAAACTGTCACACTGGCTCTTCAGGAACTCAGGGCAGAAAAGAGGCTGGGGACTCCTTAAGACCTTTGAGGCAATAGTGTGGTAATTTTGAGGGCAGAGGGAGAGGGTGTAAGAGGGATTAATGGTAATGGTGATGGAAAAGTAAATAAATAAATAAAACATATCACACACACACACACACACATACACACACAAGACCTGTGAGAGTAACTGGGTGCTTCCATATGATTTTTCAGTTGGGAATGACCTAGATTTTTCTTGGTTAGTTTCCGAAAATTAATGAAAATATTTGCAAAATATGCTGTGTTGAATAAAAAAAAGCTTACTTTGTTTTAAATAATTATTTAATTTAAAGAAATATGAGTTTAGGGAGAACTAATCTAAGATAAACAGTGAGGAAACAAAGGCAAATATTTATCTGACCTCTACGGCAAAGATTTTCTGTAATAATAAGCAATGAAAGGAATCACAAAGGAAAAGACTGGTAAATTTGCTTGCATAGATTTTAGAAATCTTTATACATCTTTATGCATTAAAAACTCTATTTGTAAAATTAAAAAGTAAAAGAATAATATTTGAAATAAACTTAATGACAAAGGTTACTCTGACTCTATAAAGAACTCATGCAAATCAATAATTGAAATGTACAGTCAGTAAGACTACAAATAAAAAAGGAAATTAAAATGTCTGATAGACTATAATATTCAATCATGTTAGCAATTTAAAAAGTGAAAAAAATTTAAAAATGAAACTAGTATCAAATAATTAAAAGAAACCTAATTATTGGTAAGTGGGCATTTCCATATATTGCTGGTAGAGTTGTAAACTGATGACCTATTTGAAAGGCAATTTAGCATTATGCATTAGGAACTTCACAGTTTTTATTTTATTTCATCGTAATGATTTTTTCTAGCATAAAATTAGCAAGAAATCAAATAATCAAGTAAATTATTGTGGGTTATAGGATATATATAGTCATTACATAATATTCACTGACACCTAACAATAAAGGAAAATACTTATATTAATTGTAAAAAAAGAATAGAAAATAATTATACATACAATATACCCAAATTATACAATTCTGTTCACATTAAAAATGCATAAAAGTATACTAAAATATAAAGGGGATTATTTGTGAATTTTTATTCTTTGTACCTTTCTGTGTTTCCACTACTGTAAACTATTTTAAATATTGTTTCTTATAACCAGTCAGTGAATCCAAGCTTCTTTTACATGTCAGTGCAAACTTTTACAGCTGAGTATAATTGTGCCATTTTCACCATGGACAATCTTAGTACATAGGTGTATAAAAGTACTCTATACTTTATTAGTATACATAACCTATATAGTATATAATAATATATGTATCCTATAATATATAAATATGTTAATATTAATATATGTTTATATATCAATACTACTTAATTTTCATATTATTATATTAATAATATATCAGTAGGTTATTATGTTATATACAAGGTCTGTCCAGAAAGTATCTGTCAATGTAATATGAAAAATAGAGACATTTCTGAAGAAGATACAAGATGCAAGAAACATTGTACATAAGACAATGGCATCTCAGACCCCTTCAAACGTAGGTTTCTTGGGACCTCACACAGTTCTCTGATCTTTGTTGATGGCAGCTGATACATGTTCAACATTCTCAGATGTTCTGCTTATTGTAGGCCTTCCAGGATGTGGATCACTTTCAACAGATTTTTGACCACCTTTAAAACCTTCATGCCACACTTTTATTTGCACTGCATTCATTGCATCATCCCCGAAAGCCTACTGAATCATCCAAATAGCTTCCATGGAGGAATGTGGAAGCTTAACACAGAATTTGATGTAGATTTGTTGCTCTACTCACTCAGACATTTTGAATGTGATGGCCACACAGCACATATGCTCACTCAAGGGTGTCTACTGCCCCCAGTGACTCATACAGTGAGGTTGTCATTGTTCATGCATGAGAATTCCAGTCCACTCTCTTTGGCTTCCAGGTTACATTGATGTGAAAACCGTTCTTGTTCTATTAATAATGGCTGGACTTTTTCCAGAGAGACCCAGTATATATAATATAAATATAACTATGTATGCATTTAGTTTATGTAAAATAACTGATTTCTTCTAGTAAGATGGACTAATTACAGTTGAACATAGAATTATGAATTATCTGAATGGATATTCTACATTCTCAGGTCACAAGTAGTTCTCTTAAACTGATGTGAAGTCCATGAATTTCTGAGGCCCCATGAGGACTCTTGTATGCTCAGAAATTCCCAGTGCAGTGGGGCCTCTTTTGCAGTGCCTTGGTGTCCTTCATCACAGAGTATGACTTTTATAAGGTGTTAGAGTTGCTGTGTGAATGAACATGGTCAACTGCAATGCTCAGATTAGCTAAATATGTTGCCTTTGAAAAAAAAAAGCAACTTAAGTTGATCTCCAAGGAAGGACAAACACATAGAGAATCAAAGGGCCCTTTCATATCTGTAAACCAAATATCCAAGAATTTAGAAGTCTACCCCAGCCTTACAGGTGTCTTTTGCTTTGATCATTAATTAAATTGTGACTTCTATCTTGGTGTCATTGTTGGAAGGCTTGACAAAACAAAGTACGTCAGGTACCTGACAATTTTTTATAATGACCCGAAAGACAGGTGTTCATTCCTGCAAAAGCTTTGAAGCTAAAAATAAAATAACATAAAATTTAAATTAAAGGATATTTCCAAGCACATAGTAATCATCTTAAGACATGCTCTTCAGTGTTTTTTTTTTCCTCCCAGATGATGGTGGTAGTGGTGGTGGGGGTGGTGGTTGGTGTTAAAGGTAGGCAAACCCTGGCTGGAAAGGAATGCAGAAAATGGGTAAAATAAACCCTGGGAAGTCATTTGAGATCAATCGTCAGAGAATGTGTCTCAACGGTGTCATTATCAGATTAATATTTGAGTTCCAATCTAAGCTGGAATTATTTGGATAACAAAAATCAAAAGAAAAGTTTTTACAAACAATTTTGCCCGGGAGCAAAAGAAATGTTTTAGGGGTAGGATTTTTGTGACTTTCCACCACACCTTTCAAATTCCTATAAGCTTGGGTGCTACATAAAGAATCATGAGCATCCCTACCTTTACAGCCATGGTTTGTTTTATCTTGAGTCAAAATTGAAGAAAAACCAAATTCTTCTGATTTCATGGGAGTTTCAGGTGAACTATAGACTTCCTCGCCAAATAACCTGCAGAACATTTCTAATCATAGTAAAAACATGATTTCTTGGGTAGGTTACTCTAAATTGAAAATTGGAAGAGATGCCTCCTTGGGGATAAAAGCCAACATTGGTTAACTAGTTTCTTCTTTTTATCTCCTCAGCAGTATGTACAGGAGCCAAAATACTTGACTATGAGTTTGTTAATAAAATGGTGTTGATCTTCTAAATAGCTTGGAATAGTTGACAGCAGTCAGCAAATAAATACTTTCAGGGAAATACATGGATTACAAAACTGTATACAGAGGTGTGAAGAGAAGTTGGGACACATTCATTAGCCTTATGAAACACTAAATTGGCATAGAATGGTGATGGTGTGGGGAGAGGGGGCAGCATGTTTTCTAGTTAAGGAACAATTTCTGAGCAGGGGGATTCAGGGGTCCCCAAAGAGGGAGTTCACTGAAGGTGAGTCCTGGAACACTGCAGGTCCAGGAGGCTTTCTGGGGTGAGGGGTACTGTTATTTAAGCTTTCACTAAGGGTTAAGCTGTGAGGTAAGGAAGCCATGTAGTATTCTCAGACCAGCTGGAAGATTGAGGCAAAGAGAAATGGGCCTCACTGAGAGAGCTGTCGTGGGATTAATACCGTCAGTAATTTTGGTGAGAAGAGTTGCTGGGTCACAGCCTAGGTCACACCATGAAAGAACTCCTGTGAAAAGCAGGAAATCAGACATAGGACAGTAGGTCAGCCACTAAAATTACATTTGCTACATTCTTGACCCCTAGGATCTATAGTCTTAGCCTCATGAAGTTGATAATTTGTCTGGTCTTGCTCACACTATCCTGCCTAGTGCACAAATGTGTGGCAAGGACATTCCTCGGGGATGGTAGAAAGGAATGATCTGCAGCTGGTTAGCTGATCCTCCATGTGGAAGTTTTCAGTGAGTTTTCTTAACATTTTTTCCTTTGGAAAGTATTGAGTGCAGTTGATCAAGTAGCCAGCAACGGGCTTGTTCTGAGAAATACTGAGGCCTCAGAAGCTTTAGCGGGCAGTCAGAGCTTTCGCCTCAGGTATGGCCAGAGTTCCATCTTTTGTCAGAAACTACCTTCAGTTTACCATGATATCCTCTTGTTATTTGATAACAGAAGCAGCTATCTGAGTAAAGATATTGATTATGTAATGATAATATTTCTTGATACTATTTATTGAATGTTTTCTGTGTATTAGGTGTTACACAGTGAGTTGCATGTTTGCCTCACTTCAGTTCCCTCACAATCCTATGAAATAGATGTTTTATGCTCATTTATTAATAGGAAAGTTAAGCTTCAAAATCTAAGTTCACACAAGTAGAATGTGGAAGGCACAAAATGGATCCTATCTTTTTGTCTTCAACTGGTTTATGGGAGGGCACAACATTTATGGAATGTACTTGCCTTGCTCTTTCAATATTTTAAGAGGTACAAATTATTGAAACATAGTAAATCTTCAATAGTACTTTTTGAGTAAATAAATTAAGTTTCAGAATTTTCTACCATAATTTTATGGCAAAGACTGGTCTTGACCATACTATGGTGGGATGGGATGTTCTCCTGAACTGAGTGTGAAAACTCTGTCCCTCTGGGAATGAGATCCATGGAAATGAGACAGAAAGGATGGGTGAGACATTTACTTTCTTTCTTTAGTATATATTGTCATTTTATGCTAAATAGGGAGTTTATTTTACTAAGCAGATACTTTTTGAGCACTGCTATCCAGTTACAATTGAGAAACTTTGGGGTTGACTTTCTCTCCCTTCCATTCCTGCTGAAGTTGAAAAATAATCATTGAAACTCCACCAAAGGAAAGTTCAAGGATGGCCAGTGAGGTTGTGTGTGAAGTGTGACAAAACATGGGAACTGAGCCCACTTATGTGTCCAATTAAAATAAAGATACATATATATATAAGGATTGTGGCTTTAAGAATGTAGGTTCTGGCAACAGAGCCATGTCTCAAAAGTTTAGAATTATGAAGTCTTGATGAAGCATCATGAATTTGAAAGACTGTACAGGATTTAACCTTCTTATTATACAGGGAGGGGGCCAGTCCCATTGAGGTGGGAGTCCTGGGCAGAGTTGCAGGACCACATTCCTGTGTCAGTCAGTGGACTTTCTCATGAACCATTATTGTCTTTTCTCTTTCTTTTCTTTTCTTTCCCTGCTTTCTTGTTTTGTTTATTGCAGAAAAAGCAATTGAGCCTGGTGGGGAGCTTGCTCCTGGTCAATTCTTTCTCTCTTCTCTGGTGCCCCTCTTGCAGCCCAGGATACCCCAGTAGCAGAAATCATTGCCATTCCCACAAATACTGAGAAGGTAATGTATTTATTGGCTAGTGAGGTGATAGTGATAGCACATAACAAAATGAAATTTTAAATGTTTAAAAGGTTCTTTTAGTCCCACTGGGGAGCTCTCACCAGGTATGTAATGCAGACACTCAGGATGGTTGTATAACATGGCTGCCAGGGCTTTCACTGGACAGGAGAAGGTTAGGGTTCTCAGTTGTCATTGTTTCCTCCAGGCAGGAGACAATTTCTACCTGTAACAGAAACTATGGGCTGCTTGGTTTCCCTATAGAGGGGTCACAATATGCATTTACTGAGTTGAGATCCTGTGGGGTTTCTAACAAGGGAAAGTATTTTCATGATCCGGGGTGAACTCAGGTTGCCATTAATTTGCTGATTTATGCAAAAATAAAAGAGAGGAATAGAAACCTTTGTAACCAGCTTGGGAATATGTTCTTTATCCTTTCCAGAATATTTCTGAATTTTATTATTATTAGCATCTAAACATTTCAATATAGATCACATGTTTTAACAAACAGCTTAAATTATGTACATTAAAAAAAACCTCTCACTTGTGAGTATTGGCTAAGTATATTTTACTCACTGTAGTAATGATGAGAAAGCAACCTGGTTATGATCAAGTTGTCAGCGTATCATACTTTTAAAAACACAAATCTAGCAGGGACTTGCCCTTCCTCACTCCCACTCACCCAGTTTCTCCTGATAGGTTTTTTCTCATTCTAGAGCAAGAAACCTAAGACATACTCCTGCTCTCAGATTTGGAAAGATAATATTCTGTGTAGATTATTTCTCATCTTTGCATCCAGATTTGTTTAACAGTTTGTATTAGTGATCAGCAGAACACAATCTTAAATCTATTTTAGTTTAGGGATAAAAATATCCAATGTTAAACGTATTTTCTAAGGCCTCCTAAAATCAGATTAGATTTTTTAAAGTTGGGACATGGTTTTTTTCACAGCCTTCAAATGTGATCATCAAAAATATATCAAACCCAGACAAACTGACCTGTGGGACTTTTCATGTCACAACTGGTTTGTTTTTGGTTGGTCTTAAATAAAAGAAGAGGGTAGGGGTACCATGCATTTGCTCTTGGAGGAATCTGTTTTTTTAAATTGTGGGCATTTTGTTAGAAACACAAACATTTTTAAAAGGATACAACATTACTCCTTACTTGATTATCTGTTTCCATATCATGTTATGAACTAGAAGTATCTGCTCCTCCTGTTAGTCATTAATTCAGTAAATACTTGTGAGGTGTTTACTACATACCTTGTGAGGTGTAGGCTGTGCTCTGTTTGGGAAATGCAAACATGAGATGACACAGTTCCTACTCTGGAGTGAAAGACTGGGGGAAAGGAGGGCTCTGGTCCTTGGTCAGCCACTTACTGAGTATGGTCTGAGCTACCCACTCCACTGTGCTGGCAACAGAGCATGAACCAGGGCTGGGCTCTGCTCTAAGGAGGCTCAGAGCAGAGAAGCCACTGTTAAAGCCATGTGCATGAATGCCAGGCACCAGACAGGACAAAGATGTGGCCCCACAGGCTTGTTGTAGGAAATCTTGCCCTGTCCAGAAAGTCAGAGGAGGGTTTAGCAAGGAGATTCGTTGAAGCTGACATTGGTAGTGAGTTATAGCCAGAGGGAGAGAGCTTCCAGCAGAGCTATGCCAGGGCAGTGAGAAAAGGTAGAGAGAGGGTCAGCCCAGGAAACAGGACAAGACTGGTGAGGTGAGAGGGACACAGAGCAGTGGGGGGCACTGGATGATGGAAAGCCCTGCAGGAGCAGTGTATAGCCTGGATATGTCTTCAGCACATGATCTGCAAGTTCTCCTCAGCACTAGTGGCGACAGTGATATCACCTCGGCTCACAGACTACAACCCTCACCTCCAGGGACTTTGTGTCTTCTTCAGAACTCTCTCATGAGCTTTGCAGCTAGGTACCAAAGTCAGGTAAGTATTGAGGAAATACCAGACTCCAATTGCCAGTTCAAGGACCCCTTGTTGTCAGGCTTTTGCAGGTAATCTGAATTTCTCTACAGCTCGTTGAGCAAACCAGGAGTTATATGATTGCCCAACCTTTTATGGACGAGGTTGAAAAGAGTCCAGGAAAGGTGCATATCTTATTTCAGAAGGTGGTTAAAGGGATAAACAAAGTGGACATGAGTGTCTAAGAGTGAGTCTGTGAAAAAAAACAAACAAACTCAGAGCAGTAGGGTCATTTTGGAAGTCTTTCCAATAGTTGAGCAACAGTTCACCTCAGAGCTGAATTTAGTAATTATTTGCATTCAGCCAGTTGTTTGAAATGAAGGCTTGGGTTTATTTATAGAGGAAGATAACAATTTTGTGAAGAATTTGTGTGACTTAAGATTTTTCAAATGAGCACAACACACCCAGATCTCAGCATCATCTGTAGATATCATTTTATTTTACTCCCCTTCCACTCCAAAGAAAAATAAATAGAGCACATCCCCTGGATCTTTTGGTTACATGCTAGGTATAATTAATAAGTCTGTTGTATGTCCTTTGTGGGTGGAACTATACCACAGCCCAGAACAAAATTTTTCTTTGAACATTGAGCATCATCAATCATTCAGATCAGCTCTTTTGCATGTCATCAGCCTTTGGTCCATGGGATTGGTTTTTTCAGTTTTAGTGAAACTGTTTTAAGCTTTGCTGTGCATATTTTGAATGAAGTTGTCTATAGGTGTCTTTATTAATTTTTATAAACTGTACATATTCATGAGATTTTCAATGTTTTCAATGTTTGTGACATGTAATGCTCTATCCTCCAAATGGAACTCTCTGAGGTCGATATTGACACTCACCTTCTCTTGCAAAGTTTGTGCTTTCATTCTAGTTTTTTCTGAAAATTCAAAGCAGAGTATCCTTCACCCCTCAGCTGGGATTTAATAATATCTTCATTATATTTCCCTTTGTTTTCTATTCATCTGGTTAGAAGTCATCGATTCTCTGGATGTCTGGGCTACAACATAAGGTTGTTGTCACAAGTTGGAAAAAGGGCGATGACAAACCACAAAATAGGGCAAAGATACAGTTTACCTGGACGGGCAAAGCAGGTAACTTAGATAGTAAATGGAAAGAGCATGGACTTAGGATCAGACTCACTTAATTACAAATCTTGACTCTACCATTTATCATCTATTTGCCTTTAAGTGAGTTCCTAAATTGTTTTGTCTCATTTTATTTAATTATAAAATGAATGGAATCCCTACTATAAAGGTTGTTGCAAGGACTAGTGATAATGTACATAAAAGACAGGTCCCTGCCTATTAGCACTAGGCATTTAATAAATGGTGATTATTGTTATCCTTAAAGTAACAATAACCTACATCATGCACAACTATGTGTCTTCCTCATCAGAGCTGCTACCTTCAGCATAGTGGCAAAGCATTGCCATGATGCCCAGAGACTGAGAACTTCATATTAAACAAAAACTGGAGTTGGAGAGCGACTGACATAAAAGCAAGCAAAATTTGAGATCAAGGGTGGAACTTACAGGAGTGTACATTACAGCTGATTCATGGAGGGGTCTTCTAATGAAAAGAAATATTCTAGGATGAATGGAGCTCCCTCATGAAATGCTCTGCTCCTTGTCTGAATGAGTCCAAGAAGAAGGCAAATGGGCACTTGTCAGTGCTGATGCCAAGTATATTTCTTTCCAGATGGGAATATGGATGGATATTCTTAAAATTGTTTATCTGGCCCTAAGATCCCATGATTTCAAGGCAGGGATCAATACACAGTGGTAGGCATGGGAGGATGGGAAGAACTTTGAATCCAATGTCAGAGAATTTCTCACTAGGACATTTGTCTCTTTACATCTCAGTTCTGGTAAACATGAAAAAAAGAAAAGAAAGTAGTAGCTGAGGTTCACTTATTTTGTAGTTTATATTTACACATTCTGTAGAGTTGATAAGGTCCACAAATGTCATCAAATTCAAACTTTCATTCAATTCCAGAATCTCCTAACACCACTGTGAAAGATCACAGGCTATATGAACCCATTCAGGGCCAGGGAACTCACTGCTTACTGAGCTAGGCTAGCCTTGATGTCATTGTAGAACTCCAACTTTCTGAAAATTCTTCAATGTATTGGGTGAAAATACATGAACTTTCCATTTCCTGAGAGATAAATCAGGTTTGTGGACCAAGGATCCAACATGGGACCTTGACAAGCTCACTAATTCTTAGGGGTGGCTGGTGCACCTTAGGGAAACACAAAAACAGGCTATGTTGCCCTATTCTTGACCTTTAGGTAGCCGCAGTACACTGTTAACTACTTTTGAGGTTTTTGGAAAGCACAGTTTGTGTAATGGTATTTTACTCAAAGACTACATTATTACCTTGTATGGAGTGCTTTTCTTTTCAATCTACATGAAGAATTTTAACTATAACTGGGCTAAATGGAATCCTGTTTTTTTCCTTTATCCATTATACTTTTTATTTGAATTCTATTCTGTCACCTGTCCAGAGTTGGCAAAGTATAACCTGTGGACTAAATCTGGGCAGTCACTTTTTTTTGTAAATAATTTTTTAAACAGAGCCACACACATTAGTTTATGCATTGTTGAGGCTGCTTTTGTTCTGCAATGTCAAAGTCGAGTATTAGGTCAGAGACTATGTGGCCCAAAAAGCATAAAATATTTGTTCTTACATAACAAATGTTCTAATGTGCTAGCCATTGACCCAGCTTATTACCTCTTTTTCCCAATTGTGTGCCATCTGAAAATTAGAGAAACAGTTGTAGGCTTCTGATTATATTGTTTATATAAATATTGGGTGTAACAGAGCCAAGCAATATCCAACATAAGATTTATTAATCAAAGCATTGTAGATGCAACCATCACCGTACTTCCATTGTGGCAAAGACTGCTAGTACTCACTGTTATTAATGTTATCCATGCTTTCCTTGATTTCTTTTGCCTACTGGTAGACCTCATTTCCTAGCCTCCTTTTCAGTTGGACGTGGCATTGAGACTAGATTCTGGTGTATGCAATGAAAATGGCATTCATGGAGCCACTTGCAGACATGTGCGTAAATACCTCTCTAGCACTATCCTCTTTATCTCTTCTTGTCCACTGGCTTTGATGACAAGACCCTGGAGGCTTAGTGAGAGCAGTCACAAGATGGATGGAGCCTTGATTACTGATCAAAATCCTTTCACACTGGACTGTTGTATGAGGGAGAAATATACCTGCACTATACTTAACCACTGCTATTTGAGAGTTGTTGATATAGCATGTAGACTACCCTGACTGATATAATCTAAACAATTTTTATCCCTCTCATATACAAGAATATGAAGGGAAACTTCCCATAGGCCTTTTTCAAACTTAGATAAATACGTTCACAATATTCCCTTAATCTAAGATGAACGTTCATAAATGTAAATACCATTTATATAACTTTTCCTTGGTCAACTGTTATATCCTCTTAGTAAACCCTTGTTTTTCTAAGTTTTCACCAATTAAATGTTAACTTATCCATTCTTTATTTTTTGCAATGATTATTCTCTTTTTAAAAAAAATGTGGGTATCTATGAGTTTTCTGAAATCTTTTTGCTATCCATTTGTGATTTGTGATTTTCATCTGCCCCTTACTTCAGTCACATCTGTTGAATCTTTTGGGAAATGACTGGCTTAATCTGGAGAGTTGACTTAACCTGTTAAGTGGCCTCTTACTATTTCTTTACATGTCCTTTTACTTCAACTTCTCTTCAGATGGCTTTAAATACAGCAGACCTCACCTAACCCCATGAGCACCAACATGTTCATACAACCCAAAGCATGTATTAGTCTTAGGCTTTTTATGTTTCCATTAAGGACCTTGGTGGAGAGAAATGGAAATTCTTCTCTGTCTCCCTTCCTGTCAATTTTCCCTTTATCTTTCTATAATTATTTTTCATTATATGAACTTTAATATTTGGCTGCTGAATGAATAAATAATAATTTTTGTCAATGATTTTATCATTTTTATTCCTCTGGAGAAATTACAAAGAAAAAAACCCATAAAAATGTATAAAATGACTTTGGATTATTTTTTCAAAAGTTGTTGAAAATTTCCCCAGAGTTGGATTTGTTAAGCAACAGAGTGTGAATTCAAACATAGCAGGAACAACATTTTCTTGATTAAAAAAAAATGCTTTGAGATGTTATGTGACCCTCACCAACAGTCCATGAAAAGCTCACCCAAGCAAGTTTGCTTAGAGACAGTGGCTTCGGACCACTCTGGTGGTTGGACAGTCTGATTGTACTTGCCATGAGGAGGCTCCTGTGTGCCAAAACACTCTGTTCAAAGGGAAAGCCTTGAAATTTCTTCTGTTTGCCACTGGCTATAAACTAGAGTGAGTGAAATGTCAGCTTTGATCTTCAAAACATGGAGCTTATGGAAAAAATTAACTTACTTTGAGTTCACATGTTTCACAGGATGGAAGCATCTAACATATAGTGTTGTGAGGGAAGCGGGAAGGGCAGGGTGTGGGGATACAACACGTCAAATCATTTCACTTTTAAAGGCATGTGCCCTGATTAAATATGACTAGGTGGCAAATTGAGTCAGCCTGAACATTCATGAGAGGCAACCTTATGTGCAGAAAGGAGCACAGGACAAAGAGTCCAACTCAACTGTACCTACCAGACTGAAGCTATCTCAGTCTATACGATGTGACTCAGAACCCAAACCTGCATTTTGGGAATGTTATGGAATCCAAGGAGGTAATGACTGAAGGGACACTTTGAGATCTTCGAGTTTTAAACAGTCAAAATCACTTTTTTTTTCCTTTCTAGGGAGGGAATAAATAAATAAATAGTTTTAATTTTTCTAGATCTGTTCAAAATATGTGGTTGAGTTTCCACCTCCTTCTATCAAGCCTAATACTTCATTGATGTGCCAATAACTGTCTATCCAATTGGTCATGCAATCAAGCCTGGATTCATGTCAATCAAAGTCCATAATTTGAATACTCATGAACTTTAAAAGGATCAATTTTATAAATGTTCCTAATACTTAAAAAATTTCAAACTGGTTAGGTAATTGGAAAACACTTTGGCAAGTCATATTCTCCTCTTTCCCTCCAAATACTCAAAAGATCATCTTTCATCTGTTGTTACATCTGGTCATCACCATCACTTTCTGGGTGCTTATGCATCAGGGCAGACATCTCAATGAGATCAAGACCGTAACTTCAGTTTTCACATATGATAGTTGATTTTCTACACCCCCACCAGGGAACTGTCTTCCTGTAGAGGTCAGTTCATGGGGGAGAGGGACATATGGGCTGAGTCATACCTTCAGCAGATAAGCATTGAGCACAATTATGTGCCCTGTACTCTGTTAGGTCCCTTTCCTCCTTGACTTAGAGACTAGCAGTAGAGACAAATATCCCTCAAGTAAACACTAGTGTGATGAATGTCATAAAGGGAACATAATATATCCCAGTATATCTATCAACTCTATTTGAAAAATAGGTCATTAATATCTGTATCATTTTCATATGTAAAAACCCACATATTATTATTATATTTATTATTAATTAGACATGGTTTCATTTCTATCTTATAGCACTGAGAGTATAACTGCAAAGAGCAAAAATTTTGTGCTGCTTAGGGAAAGAATAGTCAGACACCATTGCAAGCGCTACTTATCACTCCTCTTAAAAAAAAATCTGCCATAGCTGGTGCTTTTTTATTTTATTTTTTTAATTTTAATTTTATTTCAGCAATCTGCAGCCACATCGAAGTAATGCCAGACTGAATACTGATACCAGGTACTTACCCTAGCAGAATCCAATATGACACCTGCAGATACAGTGTACATTACATCATGTGTCATCCTGAGCATCACAAATGACTCTACTACATCTTAAATAACATTATAATTTACACTGGGAGACTTCAGGCTCTGTATCCTTGGCCAAATGAAAAATTTTGCAGTCAAACACATTAAACTCAACATATTTTACTGTGCCAATAGGATTTTTTTTTTGAGAAAGCTGGTTGTAATTAAATATATCAATGGCATTTCAAATAAAAAGTACCTGGATTGGTAGGCTTATAAACATTTGGCTGTCAGTCAAGAAGATGCCACAGAGTTTTATGCTGAAAACCAAAGAAAAATGAGAGGACTCCAGCATGCTATGTGAATTAAATAAGAGGTCACAGAAGAAAGGAGGAACAATAAGATCTTTTGTTTTACAAAAATGTCACAGTTATAAATGTATAAATTTAAAGGTGGAGAAGCAATTCTGGCAAAAACAAAAACTGTCCCTATTCAGACGTTCCCAGCATAAGGATATAACCTGCAATATCTCCTCTGAACTTTTGGAAATATTGTGTGGCTATTTCAACACCTACTAGCCCCATGCATTCTAATTGTCACCTCTGCACTTTGGTGCCTGACAGCTTCTCTTGGAAAGCAGTCATCACCTGCTCTCACTTTGATCCAGTGGCTTGGAAGCAGATGCTTGTCTTTGTTCAGAAAACCATTGCAAATGTTTATACAAACAGAGGAAGGGAAGAATGTCTTCATCTCCTTTCTTCTCCTACCAAATTCTTCAAAGGATAGAAGGGGTTTTCCACCTGACTATTGGGTTTTTCTGACTTAGGGTTCATTCTATGTTTCTCTTATTTCCTGTGCAATTGCCCCAACATTTTGTTTTTTTTTTTAGACAGGCTTATTTTATGTTTAAAATTAGTCACCAAACATCTTTGTAGTTTGGATATAATAGTAGGAGTGCCAGGGAGGTTTTTACCACTCCCTCTTAACTCTGCCTTAATTTTCTAGTAGTTCCATGGTACTATAGGGACCCTCTTAGAGTCCTGAAGTGTCCTGTGTGTTGTCACATGATTTCTAAGGATGTATGACAAGGGGTGTGAGAGTGTTGTTTGGAGTCTATAAAATTGTGTAATGAGGATAATTGAAACATCATAAATTCTTTGGGATGATATCGTACTGGAAAGAGCTTTGAAAACAGCTATAGAAGTAGTAAAGATTGACTGTGGGAGTGGGGGTGGGGCAGGCCTGGGGAGAGCAACAGGGAAGAAAGTGGGATGGCTGCAACTGAACAAAAAAAAAAAAAAAACCGAGAGAAAAAAAAGAGAATTACCAGAGAATTACTTGATTTATGTCACTGTCCTGTGTTCTATGACCACAGCTACAGGGGAAATTGTTTATCATACAGCTCTGGATAAATCAGACAGATATGCAAGTAGAGATGATTTCTTCCACAGCTAAGTGAGGAATGTTTGTTACCTGTTATGCAGAGAACAAGACATATTTTCTCATCAGGCCTTTAAGGTCAAGTTTTCCTTGAACAATGATTTTCTGTGAAATATTTTCATTGACCCCACCACAGAGAATATATATTAGCCATTTTCATTGTGGTAACAAATGGTTCCCAAACCCCCATGGTGTCTAGCAGTGTTTCTTTCCTCTTGATATTTCATTTTGGTGACTACAGTTGGAAGTGGCTGCCACACCTCTGCTTGGGTGTGCACAAAAAGTCTTCTCAAAAAATCTCAGTCTCAGGAGGAGGAACAATATCCATTTGGGATAAGCCATCCTCCTAGAAGAAGAAAGATGCAAGAAAGTGGAGGAAACCTCTGCACACAACCTCGTCTGTTCCCCTTTGTTGGTCTAATAAAGCCACAGAGCCAAACCACACATGGCTCAGGGGGATGAATTCTGTCTACAGAAAGGACACAGAAGAACAGACAGGAGGTCATCGTATAGGGAAAGGAATAAATAATGGGGGACAATAACACAATATGTCCCAGCATGTCAGTTCTTGTGCGGTGTCTTAATTTTATAAATGCCCCAATAAATTAGTCAAGTGCATATAGTCCCAAACAGCATGTTAAAATTCTTGGATGTTTATTCTTATCTATTTCTAGTCTGCACACTGATTACTAATCAATATTTTCCATTGCGTCATTTGTCATTTGTTCTTTTATTTTTTAACTGTGAGTTGGAGATCAACTAAGAGCTCAGATGGACTAAAGGAAATAAATGGTTTTTCCTGCATTTATGTGTTTTTCTCTTGAGATTAAATTTTACTTCATTATTAAGTATGTGATCATAAAATGATCGTATGCCCTCAAAATGGACTCTATACAAACCGTTAAGGAGTCAAGTATCAACAATATTTATAAGTGACAGTGATTTACAGGGAGCTTCTCCCCAAAGGCTGTTCCTATGTTGCTCAGCCTCCTCCAGTAACCAGCTCCCTAAGCAGTTAGGTCATTAAAGAGTTCTTGGCACTTTACTTAAAGGTTTCTGGGTGTTAATCCTGGTTTCCTGGTCAGATTCCAAGTAGGGGAATGATTTTCTGACTTCTTAAATTACTTCTACAATTTTGTTCAAACAGGATGTCCTTCTCACTTTCTGTCCCATGTGGTTTCGCTAAGTGGCCTGCTTATTTCAGAGATGTGCCATCTTCCTTTGTAAATAAGATGAAGATAATTTAAAAGCACTTCTAAAAGCTTCTGAGCAAGCAACCATGTACTCTGTCATAAATATGTCTTGGGTCTAGACATGGACTCTCTCCTGACAGAGACCTCAAATATAACCAAATGCGGTTGTTGACTTTCCTCCCTGTGATTTGCTTGGATGGTTTGTCCCTGTGTGAGTTCACCCCACAGAAGAAACCCAGTGAGAAAATCCAACCTGGGTCCTGCCTCTGAATGGGAAGTAGAGAGGTTCTGAGGAATCTCCCTGGCATCTTCTCTCTGGCGAGTCAGACAGACTTCACACAATCTCTCTTGGGAAGACGGGTTAAACTGAAAATTATAGAGAAGAAATTTGGGGTATTTACCAAGAACTATTAATACATATTTCCAATTGTTTTAATGTTTAAGGATGTGTTTTTATTATTTATCTCACTAATATAGATTATTTAGAAGAATGCATATTTATGTGCACATATTTTAACAGTAGAAATAACTTGAATCCTAGTTTTATTATTAAAATAATATGAAGTGGCTTCTATAAAACTTTAAGCAAATAATTGCTGAATGGATGTTTAATACCTATGTATGTATTTAATTTCCTAAGAGTCACACTAGTTTCCAACATTTTCACCAATAAAATCCATTTTAATTAGTTGTCACCCAATTGATTTCAGATTATAAAGATTTTTACCTTCTTGAGGCGGCTATTTATAGGAATTATTGGGATCTTCTACTAAATTCTACTAAATTTATAGAGTTACATTTCGGTGTGAGCTGCGGTTTTTTTGTTTTTGTTTCTTTTTGATGCTGGTTTACCTGGGTGGCAGCACATGCTGATATTGTGGCTAACTTATAGCCTTCTTCAGTTTTTCACTTGTAAACATATGTGATAGCCTGGTTTTATAGTTTATAGATTTGGTTTTATAAACAATTATTTGTACTCTCCTCCATTTTAAAATTACAATTTGGAAAGTTCTTCAAATTTAAGAAATAGATTAGTGTGCCTCTAAAACTTAAAGTTGGATTCAAACAGAAATGTAAATCAATTCATTTACAGGCTGAGCCATTATCACCTTCACTATGCTTCCTGGTCGGAAAGATATGGAGTCTGTTTAGTGATCATATCTCCAAAGTAAACAAAAATACCACATTTTAAATTCCTCATCAAATACGTTAACATTTTGGATCCCAGGAAACATGAACATATCTTCAAAGCCAGTGGGAATTCTCTCCAACACTCACTTCGTTGGGGAGCAAGGGCTTTGCAGTGGTAGGAAGTTCAACTTAAATTATAATTTATGTAACTTGATAGTTTTTAATTCAGAATTAAATGCTAACATGACTCAAAGAGTCGGTAGAATTATTAAATTTATTATTTTATTATATAACTCATCCTTTAAAAAATTACAATATGGGAAAGGGTTAGGAAAATATAAAAAGATCTATTTTTAACCACATATTTGTACACATTTTATGCATTTCTTTCTGATCTTTGTTACACATATATTTCAAAAATAAAATTTTTATTGACTACATAGAAAGGATTTTTACCTTATGAATAGAGTGTCTAAAATAATAATGCAGTTTCTTAGTTTTCTGTTTTTTATAAAGACACATATAGCCACTAATCACAGTTATTTGTCATCTTCAGCTCACTATTAGACTGTAACCTCTTTGAGGGCCTAGAGAATACCTTTTCTTATTTCTATTCTCAGCCCTGAACATCGGGTTATCACATCCTAGATTCTCAGGAAACATTATGAGAGAAAGAAGGAGGGAGGGAGGGGTGGGGATCCACATCTGAGGTATCTTCACACCCTTCTTCTCCAGCATTGGCATCTCTCTTGGCTCACACCTTTGTCTGGTATCTCTCAATGGACTATTGTGATAGCTACAAGAGCCTCTACACTTACTCCTCACCATGGTATCTCCACAATTCCACCAATTTCATATGGTCACTGTAGTGATCCTCCCAAAACAAGCTGGGTTTCACTGGTACTCCACACCAACTGTGTACTGCCCTGAAGAAAACAGTTCAGCTCCTGAGTGGGTATAGGAGGTGGCCTTTGACCTTTGCCCCATGTCTACTACTTGAGTACCTCACACTACTCACTTGTCACTCGTTTACAAACCTGTACCTTAGTTACACTGAATGTCACTGTCCTTGTCTTTGCCTGCCTGAACTAGCCCTGCTCTTTTCACTCCTTAATAGGAAAACAGTCTCTCCTCTTGGTGAAAGCTTCTCTTACCTCCCTCTCACCTCACCTCATATATATATATATATATATATATATATATATATATATATGTATATATGCCTGACCTAAACACAAACACACACATGCATATATATACACACATATATGCATACACACACATATTCTCCTTCTCTTTATTTCATACTGTGCAAGTCAGACCAGGCTGTAACATTTGACAAGACTGTGCTAAATTTCCAGGATAACAGCAAGAGTAATTTTACAATTAATAATGTACAACTTGTTACTAGATGTACTTCTTCTCAAACCCTCAGACATCAGCCACTCTCATAGGTTCCTCTGCAGGAATTCTTATGGTAGAGCTCCAAGCCTCCCTCCTGTGGTAGAGGTCAGTTCATCTTCCTGACCCTCCACCTAGGATCATGTTAGACCATATTTATACTCTGGAGCCCAAGAGAAAGTTTGAGGTTGTCTTCTAGATTAAAGCTCCCCTTGAATATTCCAGTTCTGGTCTGAGAATCTTCTCTTTCTAGGCAGATTGGTACTGAGATGACTGATACTCCCTACAATAAAGAAATAACTCAATTTTCCCAGGCTCAGAGGACAAAGCCAAATCAGGGAACAGAAGTAAGAGCAGGGTCATATCTTCACTGTAATTGGATTAAATTCTTTCAGTTTCACAGATGAGTAAATGAGGATCAGAGGGTTTAAACAACTCCTTCTAAATCATATGGCTTTTAGTTCCAGAACCAGAATTTGAAGCCAGTGTTTACATGAGGGATTTCCAAACACCAACCCACCGACGTGAACCAAGTTGCCTGTCCAGAACCTTTGGGAACTTGCTAAAGTAGAGATATGTTCCTGATCCTGTTTGGGAGTTATCTTTTAAGTAGTTTTGGGGTGAGTCTTGATGGTTTAAATTTTATTTTTAAGGACCTACCCAGGTGATTTCAACACACAGTAGTTTTTGGTGCTGCTGTTTTGTGCCACACAGGGTACGCTGATCCAAGACTCTTTTACAGCCTCTTTGCCCACTTACTGCCCCACCCCCATACAATATGAGTGATTCAAAATAAGAGCTATAAGTCTCAAATAAAGTGAAACTCAATACTTGTTGAGGCAATGCTTTGGAGATTAGCTAAATGAATATATGATCACTTCAGCTACAATCTCCACCAAAGTTTGAAGGGTGTCTTCTATTACTACATCCATTACTACTTAAGGAGTGAAGCTTTGTGACCAGGCCTTATAGGGAATATCATATAAGAATAATCCTACCCTCAGATTGCCTGAGATATCTGTCAGGGAAATCAAGTTACATGTGTGAAACAATTCAGGAGTAATAAAAAGTGAGTATATAGTGAATCCTGAGTTACAGCAACAACTACCAGGTAGACTAGAAACAGTCAGAAGTGAAAAATTACAGGCAACAGGAGAAGCAGAGAAAGTTTTATAGTAGAGATGATGCTTGAATTAAGTATGGGAGAATGCATCAGGTCCATAAAGTCAGAGGTAGAATGGAAAATCCAGGTGGTGGGAACAGGAAGCAAAGGTACCTACTGTAGTCATAAGGTACCTTGAGGGGTAAAAATGCTATTATTTGTAATGGGCATTAATTTTGTGGGCCATTAAAAATATAAATTGAAAAAACAGAAACTCTAATACTATCTCATACATATCAATCTAAAAGTGTGTATGTGAGGAACGTCTAACTGGATGCTATCAGCAAGGAGTACAGGACACGGTTAGGCCAGGGAGGTGGTGAGAAGCATTGCTAAAGGGTGACAAGGCAGGCTGAGTCACACTTTGAAACCCGGAGGCATGGGTTGTCAGCTGTTGGAATCCATGTTAAGGTAGGGGATGGGAAGTTAGTAGGCTGATCTCTGTGAGGGTGTAGCATGGTGGACATGGTCCCTGAGGGCTGTCATGATTAATTGATGAACAGCAATGGCTTCACTAAACTTTGGGCTCAATGATATATTCTTTTCTGCCCCTTGGGTCAGGTTGGTTTTGGAACTAAAACATTTATTTTATTCTCCTTTGAAAACAAACTTTACATCATTGATCTGCCTCTCAAAAATGTTTGTGCAAAATTCCTTCTTCTGAGCCAGTGCCTATGACTCAGATGATGTGCATTTCAAAATTCTGTCAACATAATTTCACATAAAAAATATCTCGCATAGGGCCAAGTCTTTTTAAACCAACTGTCTTGTATCACTAATATGTAGCTGGATTGATTCATGGTGTACATCTTCAAAGACCTGGATAATCATCTTTGTTTGCAAATTCCTTATTAATGTAGAGATAAATATTATCATAAATTGAACTTTTATATTATGAACTAAGTTTTTGTCTTTAAAACTCATTTCTAGAATATTCGATAGCATGACTGTAAGGGCTGTATGGCATTTTTCCAATTGGACAAGGTTTGGCATTTTTTTTTGTCTCTCTTTTATGTAAGCAAGATGATAAACACTTAATAAGAACATGGAATTAATGGAAAGTTGCCAGAAGAGAATAGCATTCTACCAATGGAATTCTACTTCAGTTGCTGTGCTGGAAAGAAATTCTTGTCTCCTGCTCCTTTTGCCTTTTGATGATGGGTTTAAAAACTGTGAACACAGAGAAAGCCAAGTGTGTGGTCTTTGGCAGTTTCATAATAGTCTGTGCAGGAGACTGAGGAGATGGCTTGCTGGAAAAAATGATTAGTTTTTTCTTTACGATGACAGAAAACAGTTGCAATTCAAAAATGCCAAATGATCTGCAGTCCTCCCTTTTGGAAAATTGTTAGGTAATCACTTCTTCCAGGTGGTACTTTCAATAAAGATGTTGGAAAACCACACCCCCAGAGATGTCCTGGGACAGAGTCATTGTCTCAGGAACCATGTAGAATTAGTAGGAACAGGGTTAGAGGAAAATACTGAGTTTTTCTTAAGGGAAATCTGCTCCTGATTTCCCAGAGTGTGTTCACAAGCCTTATCTTTGACTAATGAGCATGTGGACTACCCCTGCATTTCTCAATAATAATTATTATTGTTGTTGATAAGGCCCACTCTTACTGGGATAGCTCTCCATAGACAGTCTATTGTTCCAAGTAACAGTTTTGACTTTTAAAAAATCTTTTCCCAAGATTGGTATTTATCACATCACTTTGGTAGTTATTTGATTAACCTGACCTGGAGCTGGAAACTTGCACCAGATCTCTCCCTCAGGGACAGACCTGATCTCTGGTTCTCTGCATGCTTTAGTTCCTTCATTTGCAACATGGAACAGAAATGTAGCAGACACTGTGTAAGGCATGGGACTCATGCCTCTTTTGACGGGAAAGCTGAAACTATGGGGTCAATTCAGAGTTTCTTTTAAGCATGGTGCTGGGCCTTGATGTGCAAAGGTATAACAGACTATCCAGATCCTTGATAGCTCACAGTCCAGTGATGGGAAGATGTTAAACTATTATGTTACCATATGATGGCAAACATTAGGATTATGCACAACTTACTCTGTGATATTTGGGGGAATACATTTTGACCACTTTGGGCCATTGCCATGATCAACTGACTTGTGCTGAATACCACTTGTGTGCCTGGCCCTGTGAGAGCTGACTGATATGCATGTCGATCTAGACAATCTGGTGACTGTGTCTCATGTTCTCACATCATGGGCACTCCCTGGTTCAATTCCTTCAGTTTCATCACAGACAAGGCCTTTTCTGTTGTGGAATCCATGGCTGTTCATTCCCTTTGTCACCTAAAAATAGAAGACTTCCAAAATTGGGCTTTCAATTTAGTTCTTTTAAGACTCCTCAGGATGGAAGTAATTCCTAAAAGTGAATTTTGCTTAAATGTTTACTTTTGGGTGCCTGTTACCTGAAATGATTATTCTTTGCACCTTCATGATTTGATAATTTAGGCAAATTCCTCAGCAGCCATGGAAAGCGTGTAGCAAGTTAAGCCATTTGCTCCTTTGCCCACCTAGGACTCATCACTCCTCACATGTTGACATTTTGGCTTCTCTTGCTCTGATGGAAAAAAAGAAAGTGTGGTGATCAAGATATGATGAAGAAAACACACTCACATAACTGGTTTAGACAAGGAGAGTGCTGCCAATCCAGAGGCCAGTTCTCACAGAAATACCTTAGGTGCTACCCATAGAAGCTTAGAACTGTTACCAAAACCCAAGTTCATGTATCTGACGCTTCGAAAATCCAACACTCGAAATTTCAGAGTTTTCAGTAAGGAACGGTTTATGAATGAGAAGGTGCCAGCCAAGGAGTTGGGAGACCTAATGGGCCACAAACCCATGTTGCTTTCTGGGCCAGACTGATAGTTTATTAAGGTTTAGGAGAACACATGTTCAGAAGTACTAGTGGTAAAGGGGCATCAGCACTGGATCTTTCTGGACAACAGACCCTCAGCTTCTGAAAGTGTTCTGGTGTTCCAGTCCTGATCATGTTTGGTTCTTTGGGTCCATGTGGGGTGGGTGTGACTTTGGTTCAGGTATATATGGAGCTTTCTCCAGTGAGCATACTCCTCCTGCATGACTGGCTTTGGTCTGTTATCTCTGGAAAGCAGCTCAGTATCTTGTCAAATAGGATAGGACCATTCAGAGCTGGCTCTGCTGTTACAGAACTTGGTGTCTGAGTACATGTAAGGTCCCAGGCTGTGAAGCTACTTCAGAAGAAAGGATTGTGGCAGAAATATTAACCTGAGACCTAGGCTGTGAAAAAAATTAGCAGATTTGTAACTTACCTCTTTCACTTGCAAGGGTGACTAAGGGAATGATATGTGACCATCCGGTGGTGGCAGTGAAGGAGGTTGCTTCTGGTGAGCAGGGAGGTTCTGGCCTCCTTTGACATGCACTACGGTGGGATGGTGGCATATACCTCAGAGCCTGGAGTAAAGGTACACTGTCTTTGAGAAGGGTTCTTTTCATTTACCGAGTGCTCTGTTTTCAATTACAGTGTTTATAGACCTTGTCCTTAGCAAAGGCTGCCTTGATCCCAGCAACTGTAGGACATCTTTTATCTTTGAATTGTTGAATTTTTCTTGTGATACTTACCTTACTCCAGCTAGTCTTAAAGTGATGGAACCTAACATGTCAGGTTCCTCTTTTAAATTTGTGGTTGCTCAGTACTATCCTCGTAAGAAATGACCACAAATGCTGACTGGGTTGAGCCCTTACCCATTCTGACCATTCAGGATCCCAGCCAGACATTGGGATTAGAGGACTGGGACAAATCATACCACCTCCCTCTTCCACAACATTTTCATCAAACAAAAATGCACTGAAAATAAACATGGAAGGCAAGTTTAGAAGTCAAGGTAATGAGAAAAGGTTAAAAGTGCATGTTTGGAATAAGAGGGGCATACATTTTCCCTGCCATGGTGAGAGGCTAGTTTATGGATTCACTGCTACACATGGGTACATCGGAACTCTTTTTCTTTAATCCCCAGTTTTTAAAAATAACTCTCTTAACTACTTCACCCTCTTGGCGTCACTGCGGCTCTACCAACACTGCAAGGACCTGACAACTACATTTGTGATGCCATATAGTCGCACACCCGACCCGAGCAGGTGGATCAGTACTGAGGAAGAAACAGTGAGCACGATGTTAGTAGCAAACCCCGACAGAGAGCACAGAGCCTAAGACTTCAGACATTCATTGAATATACAGTCTTCCCAGTGTGAACAAGGTGTTGGTCACAGGCCATGCTCTCCAACAACTGTGTCTGAGGTTAGGATTCAATTTATGGAAAATCCTGGAACACAGACCACATGCTTTTTCTCTGTGGTGACTTATTTGCCTTCTGGAAGTGCTTGGCACAGACTTGTATCTGTTTCTCTTCGCCAGTCAGCACTTGCTCTCAGAACAATCGCAATCAAGTACTTCTGAAGTTACAGGTTGCTCAAACTATTTGTTTAAAAACATTAAAAACATTCAGTTAAAGGGGGGAAAAGTATAAAACTGTGTTTTTGACCATTACATTGAGATGGTGCAGGTGATTTGAAGCAGAGTAGGGGTGGGTTGAGGTATATTTCTGGCCCTTCCAATTTGTTTCCAGAGATACCTGAACAGTTTATTCCTTATTTTGCATATGAGTAAATGTGGACCTACCTGTTTCTCTGGCTTCTTTTGTTAGCAAAATTTTAGTGTGGTTAGGGGATAGAGAAAGAGCTATTGTACATACCCTGACACAAGATACAGTATTTTGGAAGCAGCATATTAGATTTTGTGGTTGAATTAATGCATCCTCTAATTCCATTTCCCCTGTCTCGAGCACCTACAACTGTACTGCTCATGACTAAAGGTTTTATTCTTTTGGTGCTTTTTAGTGTCAGTCACCCTAGCCAGAGGGGAAATTTCACCCAAAAGAATTTTTTTAATTTTATGAAGTAGTTTTTTAAAACTGTTTGTTGTACATTTTAGTGTCCAGAACTTTTTTTTTCTTTTGGTTTCTAAGAGTGGAATTGTTTGCTCTTTTATATTGGATATCATTATGCTCTCATTTTATGTTTTTGTTTTAAGAGTTTATTTATTTATTTTTAGAGTGAGGGGAAGGGAGGGAGAAAGAGATGGAGAGAAGCATTTATCAGTTGCCCGTGGTACCCAACTGGGTACCAACTGGGGACCAAACCTGCAATCCAGGCATGTGCCCTGACTGGGGATTGAACCATCAAACTTCTAGTTTGCAGGATGATGCCCAAGCAACTGTTCCACACTGGTCAGGGCTCTAGTCTCATGTTTTAATGGGGGATAAACCTACGATCAGTTCTGATGACCTGTATTTTATATAAATTGCAGTCTAACTTGCCATGAACATGATTTTAAATGAATACAAATTATAGATGTTAGTTTCTCCTCTTTAACTCCAATGAGCCTCAGGCTCAGTTTTTAGGCAAGCCTGCTTGAGTTTGCTGTCAGTACCCTGAGGTGTGCATGGTGGGCTCTGGCCCTGCAGTGACCCATTTCGCACATCAATGGAAGGTGTTGGAAATGACAACATATACGTTCTTTGGCTTCTCCATTTCCTATACTATTCTTAACATCCCCCTGTCTATTTTGTACCTACCAATTATTCTTTTTAATCCCTGCACCGTTTCCCCCATTCTCCCCTTCCCCCTACCTGCTGATAACCCTGCAAATGATCTCCATACCTAAGACCCTGTTCCTGTTCTGGTTGTTTACCCATGGATGTGAACTAAGAGGGGGTTGCTGGAGGGAAGAGGGGTACTGGGCAGAAGGGGGCAAAGGGGAAAAATTGGGACAACTGTGATAACATAATAAATAAAATATACTTTAAAAAAAGACAAGAATTATAATCGGAGTCCTGCTCTAAATTCAGATTCATGGATCCGTTATCATCACGAGTCAGTTGAACACTTCTTTTTCCAGGATATCTTTAATTGTAGTGTGATTCCTTCCTCTGGGTGTTAGGAACTCCAGAAATTCATAAACAGCTCCTTATGTCAAATCCTTGAAGCTTTCCCTACATCAAAGTATTGGGCAGCATTGGCCACAGACCCAGAGCATTTGGATCCCACTGGAGCACTTGGACCCCACCAGGACTTTGGACACATGTGGGAAGAGTGCACAAAGGAGGATAATGCTGAGGGAGAGGATTTATGACAGACAAGTGGCAGCCACATCAGCTTTCTCCCCTGCTCAGTCCCCATTCACTTCCCCTGCCTCGTGCCTCCATGAGGCTGGGTCTCCACCTGATCTCAGTTGTTGCCTCTGGATTCAGACTTTCCCATGGTCCTTAATGTTCAAAATTCATACTAACAACTGCGCAGGATACAAGTAGCATAGAAATGGCTTCCAGAAACTAGGAAGAGAACAGCCTGAATTTAGTACATTTATATGTAAGAAATAATTACATTTTCCCAATTTATTTAACAATTTAAATTTAAAACTTAAAGATTTTATTATTTTGGTATTTTTTTGTGGGGGCTACTAGTTTAAAACACTATTTCTATCTTTCTATTTTATTCTATTCTATTCTAATTCACTGAAGACACATTGTCTGTGAGACTCTAACTTGGTTTCATAGCCTACTAATAGGCCACCCTGTAGAACATGTTCTTTTTCTGACTTCATACTGTTAATTAACAGTTTGGGCTGAAACCCTTAGTTGAACCAATTAGCTCTAGAGTCTATGGGGACATGACTGGTCATCTCTGCTCATAGGTCCCAAAGGAGTGACATTGTCACCAATATGGGGAACTTATAAAGTTCATAAACATTTGTCTCATAATTTCAGCCAAGGAGATACACCTAAGCAATCAATAATGCTGTGTAGGCTAACCTTAAGATTCTGTAAGAGCTGTTGTCCAAGGATGTTTTTGGAAAAAATTTTCTAATAACCAAGGATGTTTTTATGTATTTCTAATGAAGTATGAGATATCTGATAGCTGTCAACAAAGTCCAAGGAGTATACTTGTTCTTAGAAACCGTGTTTTGATTGTTCAGTACAATTGTACACAAGATTATGTATAGCCTTCATCATAATTAGGAGGTAATGAAATAATAAAGAGGGGGAAATATTAGGTTAACTTTTATACTTAATTAGAACAAAGATCACCACCATCGCCATCATCATCATCATCATCATCAATAATTTACATTGATCATCTATTATAGAAATCTGTCCCAATCTAAGATTACATAAATGATATTGGATGTCTCTAATTGTTGCCAAGAAGTTTGTTATAAATAAAACTCACAAGCCTACATTAATTCGTTTAAAGTTTTCAAGTCACCCAACTAACATCACAATTTTTTATGAGTGCTCAAAACCAAGCAAAATTGTTTTTATTACTTGTTTGATTTTTAATACTTTGTGTTGTTTTCATGTCAAAACTGTGGTATTGTCTCCTCTGACATATACTTCATCATGTATTAGGACCCTTTTACAGTAAGTGGTGCCCGGGAGCCCCACTTCTTCAGGTTTATGCTCCCTTTGGCAGCTTTCTTTTCTGGAAAAGTTTATCCTGACATCACCTTTGCCCAGTGACGGAGCTGCTAATTGCTGCCCATATATGTGCAGCCAGTTTGAATGTGAGGACAGTAACTGAAGGTTAGCTCAGGGGTAAAAGATAAAATATTCACCGGTCTATGTGGCAAAAATCTCCAAACAGTTGGTAGATATGCAGGACAAGTATCTGGGGGCCCCAACTGGGCACTTGGATTCCCCAAAGGAGGGAACCTGGGACACAGATGACCCCAGGGAACACTCTGTGGTCTAGGATCAGCGACTCTTTACTAACCAACATGGAAATATTTCAGTATTTTAGCACCTGTTACAGCCATTCTGGTGCTTACTGTCTGCTTGGACAGGCCTGGACCAAGCCCATTGCAATCACTGCTTTACTTCTGGCATCAATACAGGAAAGGAGAGTTTCTGTCCCTAAGTTTGCTGAATGTTAAACACTGCTGGGAAATATGTTAAGCCAATTCTGATTTTCAGATTAATTTTTAGGTTTCCTCCCCAATGACGTGGCTGATGGTATGCTAGTTAGCTTTCTGAGCTGTGACCAGGCTTGTATAGGAAGAATACATAACTAAAGAAAACATTAAAGCCTTTGACTTTCCATCTAGCAGTCTTTTAAAAACAGATTCAAAGGACTTTATCACATTGTGCTTCTTAACTTCACTAAAGGCAGACTTTGGATGTTTATGCTTCAAAGAAAATGACTGCAGAATCACAATATTCATGAAAATCAGAGGTTATGATCCAATAGGTGGGAAGGTGACTTGCTCTAACATGGGAGGAAATGTCTCTTTTTGCAATGTTGTTTTTGTTTACTTCTAGGAGGAACTTGAGTTGCATCTCACTGAATTGGTTTAATTTGACCATTTTTTGTTGGTTTGTACACCCTTTTTTTGTTTTACTTTTTACTTCACAATGGAATCTTGAATTGATCTAAACCTGAGAATTTATCTAAAAATGAGCTGAAGAAAAATTTGTCTGGAGATGTATGGGTACAAGGAAATAGGGAGTGAGCAGAAATGACATTCTTAGGTTTGCAGTGATTCAGCCAAGATCCTGAGTAAATGATTCAATTTTGCTTTAGTTTTCCCATTTGTGAAACAGTTTTATTATTACCTGGAATAATGCCTGTGGAATAATTTTTCCTCCTCAGAGGAAATGAACTATCAAAATTTAATGTATAATTAGGTAATACATTGCTTTTGATTTGAAGCAATGTGTGAAGTTTAGCTATATATTTTAAAAATATTTTTATTGTTGACACTATTACAGATGACCCCATTTTCTCTCCCTGCTTTTGTCTGCCTCCACCCAGGCCCTGTGCCCCTTCCTTCTTGCCATCGCCACACTGTTTTCTGTGTCTGTGGGTCATGTATATATGTTCTTTGGCTAATCCCTTCACCTTCTTTCATGTAGTCCCCCCTCTCCCTGCCCCCTCAGACAGCTGCCACTCTGTTCCATGTGTCCATGCCTCCGTTTCTGTTTTGTTCATTAGTTTATTTTGCTCATTAGGTTCCACATGTAAGTGAGATCGTATGGTTTTGTCTTTCTCTGATGGCTTATTTCACTTAGCATAATAATCCCATGGTCCACCCAGGCTGTTGCAAAATTTTGGTCAGCTTTCTGAAAGAAATCATTTGATGTTCACCACCACTTGGGCTTACCAGCCTGTGATGACCACAATAACTATGTGTCTCAATCAAACACCATTTTTTTCTGTAGTTTGTTGTCTTCCACTCCACTAGGCAACTAAACATGTATATGACCATTCAGTTCCACTTTTTTTTTGCCTTGTCAAGTTAGATACACTTTCCAAGAAATTACCCTAAGATTTGTTTCACCATTGAAGTGACATTCTCAGTTGTGGTCCATCAAGAGGAAAAAAGCAGGTAACCTATCAGAGTTTTTCGTGGTTGACTATCATGTCCCAAAGTCTGTGTATGTGGGTTGAGCCCTCAGCCCCCTCAGACTATTGTTAGAGATAATAACGATGTATTATAATATGCTTTTTATGCCACATGTTTCAAAACTCTTTGCAACTGCACACATAAACAGGAAGTGCTTCCCCAGCCACTGGAATGGAGCCACTCCTTGAACCATATGGAATAGCTGTTCAAGAATGCATAGAAAATCCCACACAGTCAAGACCTGACTATGAGGGGCCAGTTTCATCCAACTGACATCACCTGGGAAGTTTCCCAGCTGAGTCATTCTGAGTTGGGGAGAGGCTAGGACATTCCTGTCTCCCTAGGAGAGCCAGCCTGATTCTGTTCAGTGCTTGCTCATAGTCAGTTACTAAATCATTCAGACCCCAGACCCTAAACTTGTGGAGGTGCCTCTGAAGTGTGTCTACACTGGCTGATGGAGGAGGCAGGCAGCAGGGAGAATAGATCTTGTATAAAATTCATGGTGAGCTGACCCCTGCAACAATCACCGGAACTGGGAATGACCCAGAAGGATAGAACAGAAGACTGTCAGTGTAAACTATGTTGTCTGACTTCAGAGACACTTAACACAAATTCATTAACTTCTATTCTATACTGTACTTCACATATTTATTCACAGGTGCCATGGTATCCCAAAAAAACAAAACAAAACAAAAACAAAAACCCAAAAAGTTTCTCTTTTGAAGTGATGGAATTTAAGTAGACTGTCTATGGTAATCATTTCACAATATGTACATACATTGGATTATTATGTTGTGTACCTATAACTAGTATGTCAATTATGTCTCAATAAAATTTGTTCTAGTACTCACATTAAACAAAGTGAAAAAATAGGTGAAATTAATATTATATTTCATTTAACCCAATATATTGAAAATATTCTTATTTCACTATATGATCGGTATTATAAATTGTTATATAAAATACTAGCCTTTGTCCTATAAAAAAGAGGGGATATCATTGGCAGCAGGGACTTACTGTTTCATGATTGGGGCTCAGAGGTGCCAGGCTGATATCTTCACTGCTAGAAATTGTCTTAGCCGACAAATGATAGTGGAGGCTCCAAGGCTGTTCCGGAGACGCTGTGCGTTCAAGTCAAATAAAGTAGCACGTTTTCCATATCCAAATTATTTTTCTAGAAATAAACCAAATAAAGGAATCACAAATATTGAAGGCAATCTTACATGGAAAAGAGCAAGCTGGGGCTGGGCTGCTCGGTAGAGGGTGGAGTTAGAGTCAGCAAAGTCAGACGATACCGTCGGTGGTGGGATGACATTTATGGAAGGATTGTCTAACCAGGGTCTTGGTGCACAGCCTTTGCTGGTGAATCTGTCACTTTTCCCAACCCAAATCACTACCTAAGCCCAACAGTTCTGTCTTCTCCAAGTGTGGGAGTCAGGCTTTTGTTCCAAGTCACCTTGTCCTGGTGACAGCCCTGATTCTCCACAGAAAATTCCCCTTTCCCAACTAGTTCCAAATTAAATATTTACTTTACTGATTCTAAATCATTTCACCCATAGACAAATTTGCTTTTATTAGGAAATTTGCAAGAAAGTTTTGAGCAACCACTAAGATGTTACTTCTACCCCATGAGGCTTCAGAGACATGACCAGAACACATGCCTAGAGCAGCTTTCCTTGGGTGGGGAGAGAAGTGGTCAGCAAAGGCCCAGCCCCAGAAGTACCATCTTATACCAGATACTTGGGAAGTTCTGGGCCTCTGTGGGTGTGTCAAATCACGCATGTGTGTTTGAAATTATACTCTTTTCCTCATCTGCAGCATCTAATTATTGAGTCCTAATGCTTTGTATTGTCTTCCATTTTTCCATGGGTCATCATTAGAGACCTGGTTTCCTCCTTATCTGACCTACTCTCTGTCCAGTTTCCACAGAGCCAGCAACTTATTTTCCCAGATGTGGAATAGTAGTACCACTTCCAGAACGGCCTCCACTTCCCACCGAACGGACACAAGGGAAGCACTGTAATCTGGGGAGGACTTAACTTTCTAGACCTATTTCCTTTCCTCTAACCCCCTCTTTAGCAGCATATGCTGAAGCTATCAGGATTCCTCCCATAACCTTGGCCTTTAGGTAACCACAGCCTGACTATAACTTCAAAAGGGGCCTTGAGCCAGAACCACCTAGCTGAACCACTCGCTCCTGGATTGCTGATCTACAGCACTGTGATAGACATGTCTGTTACATTATGCTGCTACATTTTGGGTAGATTTGTTACCAAGCACTGGATTCCAGTCCCTGGCCTGGTGTTGTTATACATCAGGAGGACACAGCTGCGCTGCTGTATTGCTCAGAGTGGGCAGAGCTGTGGGCACAGCTACCGCCACAGACCTGCTCTCAGAACACTTGATCCAGGAAGCAGGTAACAACACCATTCAAACCAATGTGTAAAATGTGGTATTTTCTACATGTGTTCAAGCAAGTGGATATTCAGAGGTGTTGTGCTCTCATCAAATTCAGGAATGGACAGTATGAAAATGAAAAAAGGTAGGACAAGAAACGTGAGCACAAGGTATAGAAAGCAGAGAAGATGAGAAGAACTTCTCACCATTTGGTAGCCGGAGAAAATCCATTGGCAGAGTCTTAGCTGATTTTTCCTTTCTCTCCACCAGAAAGGGACATCAGAGCAGAGAAGAGTCTGATTTTTTTTTAGTTGTATGGTTATTTATTTTATTTTTATTTAATCTTTATCATATTTTTCCTGTTACTATTTAGTCCCCCCTCTCTCCCAGCACTCACCACACTATTGTCCATGTCTGAGTCCTTTTTCCTTTTTGCTCAATCCCTCTGCCCTCTTACCCCCACCCCCATGAGTTGTCATCCTGCTCTTTATCTATGAGCCTGTCCCCTTATTCCTTGTTAGGTCAGTTTTTTTTCATTAGATTCCACATATGGGTCTGAATACTTAGAAAGTCTCCACAAACAACGGAGAGCATTTGTGTTTGTGGTGTTTGTGTGGCAATAGTAGACCAAGTGGTCAGGGGACTGTGTAGTCCCATAGGAGCCATAACTCAGGTTTTAGGCTCCATCCCCTTGTTGTTGCTTCACATCAGTGCTGCTTTCCTTGAAGACACCTCTAGAAGGAATACAGTAAGGACTCCTGTGAGATGATGGACCAAGCCTAGTAGAGAAGCTCATCTGCAGTGTTATTAGGCATTTCGTGGAAGTTTCGTAAGATAGCAGACACATGAGGTAAAAGCAGAATAATTAAAATTGAGGCAGGACACTTTCTTATATCCTGTAGGTATTAACATTCAGTGACCCAGACAAGCATCTTTTAAGACCTTCTTTCTTTGAGTCATTTATAGTATACTAAACTTAGTCTGGTTGGAAAAAAGTCACCATAGTACTGCTATCTTCTGTTCAACCAACCCACTTTAATTGTCTTTTCTAGAAATTATTTCCTTACTCAGTGTAGGAACCGTAAGCACTGCTTAGTATTTTTAATCTTCAGAATGCTTTATATTTACTAATTAGTCAAACAGACAATTGGAACACATAACAAAACATAGCAAAATATTAGATATTTTATTCTCCAGGAATTATTCATTTTACAAAAAAATGAATTTGCTTTGTTCCATGACAAGAACACTTGGTCTATTTTTGCATGTTTCATAGGATTTTCCTTCTTTTGTTCTGCATTTGGCATTGACAATGCAGCATTTTCACACATGCCTATATTGTCTTTCTGTTGTGATCTACTGGGAAGAAACTGGGGAAGTTGCTGTCAGCTGCTGCTGTTGCAGGATGAAAAGGTATCAACGAGGAGATCCTTCTAGACCCTGTGTGCTTGCTGACCCCCTGGGTTACCTGCCCAGCACTGCTGTCTTGGCTGTGTCCCCCCTGAGCTGGGGCCCTGACGGCAGAACTGGGGAGCTTAGCTACTCTTCAGCAGAATCAGGGCTTCTACATGGAGGATGCATGAGAATGTGTTGACTAACTGTTTTGGTAAAAAGTGAAAAGTTTTACGATGTACAAATTGCCATGTATAAAAATAGTCATAGAGCTCTGGCAGTGTAGTTCACTTGGTTACAGCTTTGTACTGATACACCAAGATAGTGGGTTCAATCCCCAGTCTGGGCACATACAGGAAGCAACCAATGAATGCTAAATAAGTAGAACAACAAATCGATGATTCTCTCTCTCTACAATCAATAAATTAAAAAAATTAGCCACAGGGATATAAAGCACAGCATAAGGAATACAGTTAATAATATTGTAATAACTATTTATGGTGCCAGGTGGGTAGTTGACTTATGGGGAGGGGTCACTTCACAAGTTATATAAGTGTTTAATCACTATGTTCTACACCTGAAACTAATATAATATTGTAATTAAACTGTAATTTAAAAATTGAAAAAAATTTAAATGAAAAATTTTCTCTTTGTCCCTTTCACTTGACAGATGGGGGCAGGTGTAATAAAATTTTTTGTTTTTATAATGACATCATGGCCATGATTATAACAATAATTTTTTCAGTACTGATAGGGAGGAACCTAACAGAAGTCAAAGCCTTGATTTATTTGTACGATATCGGATTATATCAAACCCCTGATCTTTAGTTCCTTCCTACATTGGGCATGGTTACTCCTGGGTAAGCATTAAAGAGACCAGGAATCTAACCTCCAAGTACATGTCCAAGTTCAGCTTCCATGAGCTTCCATTAAGAGTCATCCTCACTAATATCCACTTCCTTACTTTCCACCCTCCATGCAGGCCTCTGCTCTCTACTTTCCAGATTTCTGGTGCTCATTTCCTGTCCTGCTCATGTTTCAGAATCATTCTGCCACCTCATTGACCATAAGGGCAATCAGGGCGAATTCATGCCAAGTGTATAGCAAGAACTTCGCCCATAGTAAATGCCCTACAAGAATTTCCTCTTACTTGACCTAGCAGCAACTGTGGTCAGTGAAATAATTCAGTTAGCAGGAATTCACACAGAATAATGAGCACTTCAATTTTAAAAAAATCATAGTTTTCATTACTCCAAATCATTTTTATGGCTCTAAATTGATCATATCTAGAGACTACTGGCAAAACTAAGATTACTCATTAGGTAGATGGGATGCATTTTGTGTATTCCTTTGTTTTCTCTCTTTTGCATTTTGAAGTTTTCTAGACTTTAGAAATAGTGTTCTCTGTGTGTTTCTATTGTGTTTATCTGCATGCACATCTATCTTCACTCACTTAAGCTCCCGTGCCTTCTCAGGCCCCAGTGATGACTCCAGTAGCTGCCACAAGACTGTAATATGGGCTCTTAGAGTTCTGTCTCTTTGGAGCTTAACCCTGAAGACCTCAAATGAAAGGAAACGTAATTTCAAACATTCCCTCTCAATGGAGTTTCATAGGGTCAGGTCCCTTACATAAATTTTAAATTATTTTGATAGGTTATTATAAATATTTTTAACATTTAGGACACACACCTGAGTGTCAAAGAGTATTTGTTGAAGTAATTGCTGTTGGTTCTCTTTATTAAGTGGGTGTGTTGGGGTGGTATCTAGAGGTAAAGAAGGTGGTGAGCTCAAGGGTAGAAGTTTCAGGTAAGGATGCTCTTTTTCAAGTTTGAGAAAGGACTGAGTGAACTAGATTTAACAAAGGCAGACTTGTTTTTACAAAAAGATACAAAAAGTCTAGACCATGGCAGAGAAACCAGGAGATAGGTTCTAGAAAAACTAGGGAAGATGCCCCCAGTACTAATCTCTGTCTCTGTCTCTGTCTCTATCTCTTTTTCTTTTCTTGGGTAAGTGAAGGGAAGGAAAGTGAAGGCCAGAACGACTGGCTTTCTTTAGAAACACTCTTCATAGGCCTGACATCATGGGAGAAAATCTCCTCAGCTATTTTCCTGGTGTTAACTCAACCATGAATGTAAGAACAGAAACATTTTTCTACTTTTAAGGTCACCAGGAACTATTATGCAAATCATTAGGTCCCTAGCCATTTTCTCTTTTTCTTTCATTTTTTTCTAGTAATATTTTTTAAGTTCATTCTGCCATCTCTATCTTTTGATTGGGATATTTTATCTATTTACATAACACAGTTACCTATAAGGTAGGATTCATGCCTGACATTTTTGCTATTTGTTTTTTAATGTGTTGTATCTGTGTTCTACTCCTTATTTTGTGTTAGATGTTTTCTAGTGTATCTTTTTACATGAAATTAAAAAAAAATTTAAATTGATTGTGCTATTTTTTTCTCCCTTTTATCCCCTCCGCCCTGCAACCCATCCCATCATTCCTCCGCCCCCTTTAGTTCCTGTCTATTGGTTGTACATATCAGCTCTTTGGCTTCTCAATTTCCTATAGTATTCTCAACCTCTCCCTCTCTCTGTTTTGTTTTGTTTCATTTTGTTTTGTTTTTTGTCAATATTTTCCCCACCACCACTTTCCCCTGCCCCATGCACCCCCACCTCCCACCATTTTCAAATAATTGTTTGTCTTTCTAACAACAGTGCCCCATAAATCAGAGCACTGAGTGTCCTCTGGCACTGGAATTAGGTTTGCGTTTTCTCATCACTGATGGTCACTCAGAAGCAACAAGCGGGGGTCAGATGACCAAATCACAGTCACGGGTAGTGTGACCTGAAAATCTGAGCCTGACCTCTGGGGTCACCAAGGCCCAAATATCCTTTTGCTGCTCTGCCCTAGCCACTGAAGACCTGACTTTGTCTTCATTTCCTGTTATTCTAATAGGCCATCATTCTTGGCAGGTGAGTGTTTGCCTCTCCAGTTTCATCATCCAAACACCCACTGCATCAAAAGCACAGGAGCAGCTGTGGTTTCAGGAGGATGGTGACTTTGATTTGCTTGTTTTTCAGGTAAAGAAGCATCTGATTTTTGCAAGTTGGTAACACAGTAAATGTGAAAGTAAAAGATTTAGTTCAATGATTGAGGCTGTGTTTTTAAGGATATTTTAAAGATGTTTGAAAGTGATTTCTTTTCCTCAAGTAAATGAGATGATATTTTTGGCTAATTCTTTTGGGGTTATGAAGATAACCTAAAATTGTCCCATTTGAATATAGTTACTGGTGATTGTCCTTATGTAAGATGAGTTATCACCAAACTAAATAAAGAAAAATGCCTATTTTTACTTACATCATTATTTGTGATATTTACTCCCTATTTCATGAAATCAATCTGTCAGTGAAAAAATGTTTCATTTGAGAAATATATGAGAAAGTGTTGTTATGACTGATTTTCTACTCATCCTGGCTCTACATCATGGAAAGCTCTGATGTTTGAGTTGATGTGAAATATTTTCTCTGAGGTTTTATAGTAAGCCATTTACTCAGTTGGAAAATGGTAGTATGAAGTTCAAGGACTTTGGAACCTGGTCTGTTCCTCTCAATATTAACTGAGCAGTTTGGCTTTGCTGATGCCGTTTCCTTCATCTGTGATGTTGGAAGAATACTATATACTATACTATATACTGTGCAGAGTCCTGATGGGGCTTAAAGACAGTGTGAGCAAAGTTCCAGGGCAGAACCAGATGTACATGGCTAGTCAGCAAGTGGCCTGAGTATTTTCACATTCTAACACTCACAGTGGTGACAATACACACTATTATTACCACAGTGGTAATGCTGCTGATGATATGAATACCTTTTTCTTTTTTCTCCTCCATAACTCATTGAACTATTTTTACCTGGGAACAAAAGGGAGACACTGAGCTCTCCCTGCTTTGAAGCGTAAACAAAGTCCTATGATTTTTAACATAGTTGAGGTGTCTTGTAAATGGAATACTTAAAATAATGATTCTTTATGATTTGGTTCATGGAAATTCAGTGATCTGTTACTGACTTCAAGACAGTGTGCTATAATGTCACTTTTCGAATGAATTTGAAAACCATTCCCTCTCTATCAGAGGTGACTCATTTTGGACTGCAATTGTTACAGTTTCCAGAGGAATTTCTGCACTGTTTCTTCAAATAACCAGGGAGCATTTCTCCATGTGTCGGTAAAGGTGAAGGTGACCATTGAATGTTAACGATGATAAACTTTCAACACTCTTGTCACTTTCATGTCTGATATTTTCTTGGTAGTGACTTTACTGGTGATCTTCATATTAGTTGACATTTAACTTTTGCGCTTCACGGAGAAAGCTCTCCCCACCAGGTCCTACTATCAAGCCCAGTACAGATGATCACATTAAAAATTCAGAAAATCAGACCCTTTCTTCTTATTTTGATGATATAATAGTAAACATGACAGATCAGTGAATGTAGGCTGCACCTGAGCAATTATATTAAGGCACTTAGGCACTGGGTCTTCTTAAATGGGGGCATGTGTTCAGAATAGGAGACATTTGGACTCAGGGCAGTAGAAGCAGATGCCACCAGGCTTGGAGGCTCCAGGAGGGTGGAATGGGGGTGAGAGCACAACTAGAACTATAGATGAACTACTTCTGAAAGGGAATGGTGGTTCCTAAAAGACCCCCATGTGCCATAGAAAGAAAGCTATCTGAATGTAAGATGCACACATTTTAGAAACTGAACATAGTTAGGCTCTTGGGTTACAGAGAACTGCGAGGTCACTGTAGTGGCACATAGACCAACACTATCCCTCACTGTCTCCTGCATGGCTGCTTCTGGTGGATCGCTGGTGGAGGCAGTTTTGGTGGAGACAGTTTCAGAGCAGACATTCATCATGGCAGTGACTTGGGATCAAAATGATCCCAGAAGAGGTTCAAGGACCCATTTAACTAAAAATGCGATGTTACAACCTTTGTTAAGAAATTCTCTCTAAATCCTATGAAATCCAGCTCCTGGGACTTCTAAGTTTCTAGAGTTATTATATTAAGAATTCATGATCTGATTTCAATAAATTGTTGAATGTCTTCAAAGGTTTAATAAATTTATATTTTTTAAATGATTAGAGCATTGACTGATTGATTTTGCTTTCACTGTGGCAACTGATATGTTACTCTTCTGTGAAGAAGCCACACAGTAGTATCTAGAAGGGTAATTTGGGTTGGACAGAGCTTCAAGAAGTACTTGATTTATAAACAGAGAGTCAAACAAACTGGCTTTCCTCTCCATAGTTTCTTAAAGGCTCACAGTTCCATGTCTGCAACCTATAAGGTACTAGGGATAAAGTTTAGATGCTGTCCCAAAATCTTCATCCCTCCTGGACTGTGGGACCTCCAAGTCAGCTCAGGTGGCTTTTCTGCCATAGCTGAAATATGTTTGAAGATGTGTCTGTGTGTCAATGGGTTGAGTTCTTAATGGACAGATAAACATCTCACCCAAATTTTACCTGTTCTTGGAATTGGTAAACTAATTCCATCTTAAATGATAGTGTGGAAACCAAGACCATGTGTAAATAGTAACTGAATTGACCGACCCCACCCTAGCATTCCAGATGGGTCCCATTGCTCAGCCTCATTTAAGGGCATTACCCGATGGGAGTACACAGAAGACCCTCGTGTGCCTGACTCATGATGAACAGATGCCTTGTGATATATCATTAGAACCTTCTTAAAGGATTCATTTTCCCTACAAAGGAACACCAAAAAAGATTTAATTCTCTGATCACTATCCCCAAATATCAGAATAATGAATTGGAAACAGGCATGGGTCTGCGATCAGAATAGGCCTGAAACACAACTTCAGTTTCGTAAGGCACTTAGTGAAGTACCTCTGGGATGGCTTAACCTTGCCAGACCCAGGATGGCACCTGGTGCCATACCAGCTCTTTCCCCCAAATTATCTCATTTAGTGCTTTCTTTTGCATAAACTGGACAGATGAAAACAACTTTAAGATATAAAATATAGATTTATATAAGTGAATTTTTAAAAATTAAATAAAATAATAGATGGTCTTTCTTGAGCACTCTCTATATGTCAGGCACTGATATATTTGACACATGTAAAGCACTTAATAACTGTCATTTCATTTAACCCTCACAATAATTCCATGAAGCAGGTACTGACTGAGGATGATACTCTTTGGGTTACAAGGTGGATGCCTGATGGGTGTAAAGGTAATAGTAAAAATCTTAAAAGACAGTTATCTGGTTCTAAATCTACAGTAACACAACATCATCTTTAACCAGGGCTATATTTTAGCTTCTTAGAATAACACTCAGAGCCATACATTTTCCTGGAGTAGTGAAGTAATAAGGTGGCAAGTAATGAAGACATTAATATTTCTAATCCTATTCAGGTTTAATATTTTTTATAAATACTTAAACATTTTATTTTATTTTATTTTTTTGTGAATGATAGAAGCCTCATACACATGCCTACAATGTTCTTCTAGGAAGAGCATTTGCCTATTACCTTCTGGAGGTCATAGTTTGCTTCGTCAAATTCTTTCTTGTCCACATCCAATCTCATTCTGTTAATGTCCTGTGTAAGACGCAGTCCAGAATTAAAATTTTCTCTTTTCTTTATCCCTACCAGGTGGTGACATTGAAATTCCTGTGTGGTGCTGCAGTGTGTGCTCTCCTAAGTGATAGACTGTGACTCTGGAAATCATGTGTGTTATGTTGCAGTGTGTGTGTCTTAAGTGAGACATGGTGACTTTGGTACTCAAGTGTGGGTTGCTGCAGTGTGCTCTCCTCAGTCACAGACTATGACTCTGGAATCATGTGTGTTGTGTTACCATGTGCTCTCCTTAGTGACAGAATGTGACTCTGAAATTCACATGTATTGGTTTACAATCTGTGCTCTCCTAAGAGACAGAATGCAACTCTGGAACTGACATATGTGGTGCCTCAGTGTCCGCTCTCCTTCATTACAGACTGTGACTCTGGAACTCATGTGTTTGGTGCCACATTATGTGCTCTTCTGAGCGACGACCTGTTAAGCTAAAACTCACATGTGTGCTGCTGCTGCAGGGTGACCTCTTTTAAGAAAAAGACTGTGATTGTGGAGCTCGTGTGTGTTATGCCACAGGCTTTTCTCTCCTTAGTGACAGACTGCAATTCTAAAGCTGACCTGTGTGGTGCGGCAGTGTGTTCTTCCTGAGTGACCAATAGCAACTCGAACTCATGTGTGTGGCTCCACAGTGTGTTCTCTCCTGACTGACTGTGACATGAGCTCATGTGTGTGGTTCTGCAGTATATGTTCTCCTAAGTGACAAACTGAGACCCTGGAAATCATATGTATGTCTCAGCAGTGTTTTCTTTTCTAAGTAACAGGTTGAGAATCTGGAACTCAAGTGTTTTATGCTTCAGTGTGCTCTCCTTAATGACAGACTGTGACTCTGGAACTCACGAATGTTTTGCCACAGTGAATGCTCTCCTAAGTGAGGTACACTTCAAATGCTAAGAAAATTTGGTCAGAGAGATGCAATCCTGTTTGGTTTCTTTTTCCCGAGGTTATTTTTTTTCCTGTTACTATTATTTTTTGTCCAAACACTGAGGTTAAGAGAGATTAACCTTCACGAATGAGTGTCACTAAGCGTTTGAGCTGTTCTGGCAGTATGTATCTTCGCTGTGTTTTCATCTCATTTCCCCTTCTACTGAAAGGACATGTTCTCCAAAATATCTATTTTTAAAGAACTAGTAAAAAGACACAATCTGACATGGCTAAAATTTTAGGCAGATGAGGTTATAGGAGAAAATTATCTTTTTAGTAAGTGAGTAAGGCACTAAAGTGGTGCACTTTTTGCTCTTAGTTACATATATATATTTGTCGTTGTTGTTACACCAACTACTTCAATAGTTTCCAAAACTCTAAGTTTATTTGTGACCTGAGAAGAAATTACCTCAATCCATTTTTCCTTTCCTATAGCATATTGAGGACCAGCTGGGTGTCTTCCTGTCAGAAATCTGTTTCTAATGAAGAGAAAGTATTTAAGGTGTTTCTTTCTGTTGACAGAGGAGAGACAAAGAAGCAGCACCTTCCATGATAAATGGAGGTGCAATGAGAGGAGACAGAGAAGAGTACATCCTCTGGGAGGCAGAGGTGACTTGAGCTTTCTCTGGGTCCTGCTGGAGTGAGGCCAGGGCTCTTCAGGACTGAAGGCTGAAGGAGGCCCAGTTATCAAGGAAAACTGGGGCCCAAGCTCCTGGGAGTAGGAACCCTACTCACTTCAAGTTCACCAGACATTTAGGGTCCAGCTAGGATGTGGCAAAGTAACTTGAAGACCAGTGTTGTCACCAACATACCCCTGAAGATCAACACAAGGTCAGAGGGGACTCGACTTCCCAATATAAAGATATGCCAGTCACCCTGACCCTCACACCTGGGAAATGAACAGGAGGGAACAGCTGACAGAGACAGGCCATTGTAATCTTAGAGAGACTGGGTGTTGCTTCCAAAAGAATGTTCCAGTATCTGAATCAAAGGTCAGGCATTACATTTTCCTGCACATTTGAGTTTAAATGCACAACTGAGTGAAATATTTCAACTTAATCACACATGTTGACCCCAAATAGAGAGTATCCAGCTGGCATATTAGCAGAGAGGAGAGTATCAGAGGGCTTTTCAAATTGTACCTCTTTGTTGTCTGCACCTAAGTGACCTATTATGTTATAGTCTGTTTAAAGCTGCCAATGACATTAAAAGATAGTACACTAAATGAATCATCATTTCAAATAAATGGGTAAACCAGAGTTCTAATTCAGAGACTTTTCTGAGTAGTTGGTAAGTCCCTTTTGGTACACTAAATGTTTTTCTGTAAATCTTCCAGTCCTTAATGATGGCTTTATTTAGCTCCTTCCTTTGTTTCTCTCTCACTTTGTCCCCACTAGTAATCATCTCAGACTTTATATGGAAAGTCCTTGCTTTTCCAGTGCGGACTTCTTTTTGGAAGCTCTGAAATGAGATGAATGACTCACCAACATGAAGACATCTCAAACACTGGTATTATGGTCCAGCCACCTTCCGAAGAGCTCCTGGTGCCATGCCTTCACAGGGCTGGGCTGCCCCTTGCCGCCCCTCACCCAAAGTTCAGCTCCTCTGAGCTCTAGGTCAGGCAAAGTCGGACAACTGAAATGACAGAGGAGTTCATCTTACCCTCTTTCAGCCCAGAGTCGAGGGGAGATCTGTGATTTCGGCTTGCAATTAGAAAAGATTTGAGCTGCCTAGCTAGGAAGAAGGGTCTGTGGCCTGGCTCTTGGTCTTACTCTGCTCTGTTACTTATAGTCCTGAAAGTCGATGTATAGATAAGTGGTCTGTAAACTGTCTCCAGGCATGCCCTAGTCACTCTTAACAGACATTCTGGGCAATGCCATTCAAGAAACACTATTGTACAATGGAATTAATTTACACAGGTAACTTGTAAGACCAACGTTTTTATTATTTTTTTAATGTCACAAAATTTCCATGACTTCAGCATCTGGGAAAGCCATAGTGGTGGACTGGGTATCTCATTAGACAGGCCTAAAGGAGAGCAGATGGAAATTCTGAGCATGAAGTAAGAACAGATGGGGCTGTGCAGGTGAAATTGAACTTGAGTCTTTCAAAGTTCACCATGCTGGACACAAAATCCCATTAAGCATGTTCTAATAAAGAGTAAAACGACAAGCTGCATAGTGGTGTCCCCCTCACGAATTTCCAAGGCACTTAACTGTCAGCAATTTCTGTGGCAGGGGTTAAGAAAGCACTTCCATGAGTGCTGCCTGCTCATTTGCAAATAGCAAACTTTTTAAGCTGTGCTTTCTCTTACCTGGGACTGTAGGAAGGTGGCAGTGCTATAAAAAGAGAGAAAAGATTTGGCCTCTTTTTCTTTTTTAGCCAGTTGCTTGCTTCTCCTCTCCTCTATAATTTTCCCTTTCTTCATTTAGAGATCAGTGTACCCATTGAAAGCCATGCTGGCCAGGCAAGCTGACCTGTATGCTGGCCAGTCAGAAGCCTTCTGGTGTTTTGAAAAGACGTGACCTCATCCCACACTTGTCGCTTTCTGTGCAAGAGGCTAAGCTCTCTGACACCATTATTATAGTCTGGGCAAGACGGAGCTGGCATACAATATGCTGTTAACTGGTGCTGAGTGAGTGGCACCACCAGCTGCTACTTCTCACATGGTACAGAACTCCGCAAGCTGTAGTAGACATCTAGGTTCTAAATTTATCCAAGTTTATATGAGTGGCCTGAACAGCCCAAAGGGAAGCTTTTCCTTTGGTGTAGGAGGCAACTCCTTACCTTGTGATTTGTCTTTTGATGTCAGACTAGAGGGAAAAATGAGTGGAGATCTGGGGTTGTGGCATCTAAAAGATGAGGTTGTGTTGTGCTCTCTCCTCTGTTCCCCATCCCACTGCTAGCTGTGTGGAATCCAACATCAGACTTCTTCCCCTAGGGTAAAGGGGAAACTTACTATCTCAACCTTTCTCTCTGGGTTGACCTTACTGTGGTTAAAGAAGGAATGGCTATGGGTGTGGCAGTTTCTTGGTTTAGTGGTCAGGGGTAAAGAGGTCTGGGGAGAGAGTTTTTGCTCTTATTTTCCCAGGAGTCCAAATTAACCTTCTCAAAATGAAACAGCACATATGAATTCCAAAGGAGCTCAAATTGTGAGTGTAGTTTGCTTAATTCATTGGGGCTAGAGGATAGGGCCTCAGGTAAAAAAATAAACAAAAATTCATGCAGTTGTCTGAGATTTTAAATATGTGGGATGTCATCTGTATAGATACTTCAAAAGAGGTGACATACTATATTTAACCATCATAGCGGCATTACCAACTAGGGTAGTATCTGTTTTCATAAAAAAAATGATGCTAGTTTTGCACATCTAGTACAGTGACACTGGAAAATAGCAGTGGAGTTTCAGCCTTGCTTGCAAACATGCACAAAAGGATGTGTATTTAATACAATACAAAGTCTGCTCAATTGCTGGAATACTCTGGGTCTTCCCAGATGGACAATACAGTAAACCTTCATCTTTCAATAAGTTTTTAGATGACAGCTGAAGCTGATTCTCTGGAAAGAATGGTGAATTTCTTTTTAAACTCTGGAAAGACCTTGAGGAACCTTCAGAGAAGTGACAGGAATTCACATGTTACCCTGATTCTTGAGATGAGCATTGCCTGTGCACTATGGTTTCTACAATGTATGATGGTATTAAAGTTTTATTCTTTTTCTACAGAGGCCAAGTCAAAGAACAAGTCCAAAGCCAAGCCAAAGAAATATTGTTATCTCCTCTCATTAGCAAATGCTATGTTTTATTTCAATTCTGGTGATGGTTCACATACCTAAACAATTTGGAGAGTTTTCAGCTACTGCTGCTTCTGCAAATCAAGAAAACTGAAACTTTTATAAGCTCCATACACTTACACACATACAGGCATACAAATAACCTGATATACTGAAAATTCCAAGGTTTTTGCCATGGGCTTATTTAAAAACATAAACAAACACACTGTGTAGTATGTTTTACACAGTGAACATTTTTTTTTAAATTTTTAAATCTTAAAATATCTTTGGTTCAGCAAACTTAAAGTGATTCCTTTTTTTTCTCATATCACTGTGAAGTCAGCATTGCCAATATAATTTTTATTTTATAGTTGGGGAAATTTGCCCAGGAAATGGTGGCTTTCCCTAGTCCCGTACTGTCAGGACCTCCGTTTCTCATCTTGTGCTGGATTCCAGGGGAATTTGCTACTTCCCTTAGAGGCAAGTTATATTTTGCTTGGGGAGACTCTCAAGTGCCCCCATCCTGCATAACTATAGAGATCTAGACCATATAGCTTACAGGTCATTTATCATCATGGACAGTTATAATACGACAGTCACCTATTGAATCCCAACCTTCTTGCTTTTGATTCTGTTAAAAATTCTGTTTCAAAGTTGGAACATGTTCAACTTAAGGTTTCGGACACTAGAATTTTTCAGCCTTATCATTGAGATCTTCTGAAAATTATGCTAGAAGATATTTGAAAGGAAAAAAGTTTGGAGGTGGTTTGTGTATTTCTCCACGAGGACATTTTCTGTGTTGCCTCCATGAGTTCTGCTCAGCCTACAAGTGACCCAGTGGAGCTGACTATGCTGTGCTCAGGTCTGGTTTTCTGTTTTTTTTTTGTTTTGTTTTATTTTGTTTTGTTTTTTCACTCTGAATTAGTGATTCATGATTTATTTTGGTCTTGTGAAGGCAAATTCTCAGATTGTGTTGACATATGCAAACCATTTGACCAAATTCAATAAAAATAAAGGAAAATAAACCCCAAAGAACAAATAGGATGGTCGAATTCTGTGAATCACTTATTGTTTTTATTTACTGACTCACAGATTGCTAGTTTGGTTGCATGTTCATCTTTCAGACAACCATCTCAATATTGTAAAGACCAATAATTTACTCATATAGTGACCCTGTGTCCCCAACTCCTTTCTCCATGAAATGTGCTAGTCATGAAAAGGGTCTTAATTTTTGGCATGACTGCTAAACTTCTGAATTAAACATTTTTCATTCTCCTGCAAAAACCATTTTGTTTTTTTTTAACATGGGAATGTGTGTTTCATTTATTATCCTAAACTTTATACTTTACATTTTAAGGGAAAAAAAAAAGTGGCACCTTGTCCTGGCCCTGGAGGATTTTGCAGCAGTGGCTTCTTGTTGTCTGTGGGTGGCTGAGATCAGAAGTTACCAGCTTCACAGATGCTGAGGTGACACGCTCAGCCAATGCTTCCTGGTTTTGTGGATGAGATGAATAGGATTGAAGGAAGGGTAAATGGTGACTTGGAGATGGCAATTCTCTCTTTTTCTCATGTGTAACTGAAGCTTTTAGGAGTGTGCAAGGATAATGTTTACATGGGGTACATGGGGAAGGTATATGTGTTGTGAGAGGCATTTGGAAGATGTTTGAAGAGCATTGAGGACACTAAGTATCTGGAAATTAGGAAGAGAGGAGCTAAGAAGCTGGCTCAATAACTGCATCTATATCACAAAATATTCCAACATGAAGTGACTTAAAACAATAGAAACATTTAATTTGCTCATAGATCCACACATGAACCACTTCATTCTCCTCTCCCATGTACAATGAAAACACCACTGTCCTGGGATTTGTTGAACCCCATAATTGTGCCTTCATCATTCTGCTTAAGGTTTCCCATGCAGCTGCTGAGACCACACTACTGGTGACTTCATCTGTGGTTGTTTGGACGCTTGGTCTGCATCTTGAAAACTACAAAGAACACTTCACTTTTTCTGGAGAGAAGGAATTCAGTTTCAACACATTGCTTGCAATTTGTGAGTAAAAAAAAATGATAGAAGAATACAACTTTTCAGTGATAACGGGTGGCAGCTGGAAGTCACTCAGGGAGAGGAACAAGTGCCTGGACACTGCTCAGTGAATAATATCCCTAAGAGGTATCAGACCACATGTGCAAGTTTACTAATTCCTCTCCTTCTGTGTAAAAGCCCCTCTGCTTCTCTTTCATCCCCAGAGGATCTCTGCTTCCTGTGAGGTGACAGAGGCACTGCCTACCTCATTTCTCATGATAAGCTTGTTGTCTCCTGACTGTATCCCTTGAGCCCTAAATGACAAGTGCTGGCTTCATTCTCATTTCAAAGGCAGCAACACTCCACACTTGCTGAACAGATCATGCCACACATTAAGTTAGTTTTGACGAAAGTACAATTATGTCAAGATACAGAATGATTTCCTTCCCCCAATTCCCTTGTACCCATTTCAGAAAACCACTCCTTCTGTCCCAAGTCCCTGGCACCACTGATCTATTCTTCATTTCCATCACTTTGTGTTTTCTAGAATGTCATGTAAATGGAATCACAGAACCTAGCCTTTGAGTCCCCTATTTCTCCCACACTGAATGCATTAGAGATGCACATTATAGAAGCCTCAATACATGGTGGGTTCCTTTTCATCGCTGGGGAGCCCATTGTATGAACAAACCACAGTTTACTTCCACTCCCAGCTGAGGTACATGTGTGTCGTTTCTGGTTTTGAATGGCTATGAATGTAGCTGCTTCACACATTTGCACACGGGTTTCTGTGTGAATGTGATTTTCATTGACATGGAAACAATATGTGTGTGGTGTTTCTTAGAGCCTGCACTCAGCTATTTTTTTTCTAACTTGTCCCCCTATGTTTTATTTCTATTAATCTACTGTATTTTCAAGTTTACTAATTTCTCATCATTTATGTTCTGCTATTGAACTCATCCAGTGATTTTTTCATTTTAAATATTTTATTTTTAATTTTAGAATTTTCCATTTTTACATGGATTCAATTTCCCTCTGAGGTTTTCTATTTTTCTTATTCACTTCAAGATTGTTCACTTTTCCCTCATAATGATGATTATAACAGCTGCTTTAACATCTTCAATAATTTCAAGTCTGGGCATTTGTTGATTGTCTTGTGCCATGGGAATTTGTCAGCTTTTCCTGAGTTTTGGATATTGAGTTATTTTAGGTTGTGTACTGAACATTTGAATGTTACATTGTGAAATTCAGAATGCTTTGAAATCCTCCAGAGATTGTTGACTTATCTGAACTTTTTTTTAAATGTAGAATTCATCAGAACAACTTCTAAACCAATAATAAAAACAATAGGACACTTTTCGAGGACAGCACTTCTCCACCAGGGCTACCCAGTAGAACTCTGGTGAGGATGGGAATGTCCTCTCTCTATGCTGCCCAACACTGAAGCCACTTATCACAAGTAAGTCATTTGAAATATGGCTATTGTGACTTAAGAACTCAATTTTTAATTTCAATGGCTTTTTATTAACATGAACTTAAATAACCATACACAGCTAGTTGCTGAGATATTAGACAAGGAAATAAAACTTTCTCAGGCTTATAAAAGTTTTTAGTGTTATATAAATTAAGGTAAAAACACTTCCCAACATAAGATATTTTATTTACATTAAAATCGTGAAACTATAACAGAATGAACCAAAGTTGCATTTTCATTATGTATATTCACAATGTATGAGTGAAAGTTGAGTTGAGCTTACTGAGAACCATTGAGAAAGTCAAAGACTTTATTTCCTGTAAAATTTAGGAAAACACAACCAGAGAAATCTGTTCCACATACACATAGGATAGCCCATGATCACGTCTTCTTGGCTATTTTCATAAACTGGGTTTAAACTTGAAAAAAATTACTAAATTTAACCCTAAAATGGGGTTACCCCCTCTGGCATGTTCACAGAATGACAAATTGTTGCTTTGGTTTAATAATGTTCTCATTTAAATTTTAACTCTTAATTTTTGTTTTGCATTGTATTTGGATTATTTTAGAAACTGCCACTTTCAAATTTTCTCCTTTGGTGGAATCTACGGACTCTTTAATATTATATTTCAATTTGTACATAGTTTGCTTCTTTTCTTTGTCCTTTTGATCTTGTTTCTCTTCTGCCCCTTCCTATCCAGCCCCTGCATGCTGTGGCCCCCACTCCTTAGCAGCCATAGTTGTCTATCTATTGCTAAGTAAAAAAACAAAACAAAACAACTCCCTCCACCCCTGCCACAAAGCCTAATAGCTTAAAACAACAACTCTTCCCTATTTTCCACGGTTCTGTGGTTCCTGTTGGTTTAGTCATGTTGTTCATCCACTGGTCTGGCCTAGTGTTCTGTGGGCACACAGTTGGTCTCTTGTTTCTAAAGCTTCCCCAAAGGCTCCTCAGCCAGGACTTCTACAACCTTTCCTCATGGCTAAATTCTTGGAGTTCAGGAGCAGAAGCTGCCACATCTTCTTAAAGCTTAGGGCAGGGCTTCCAGCCAAGATGGAGGCATAGGTAAATATGCTTTGCTTCTTCACATAACCAAAAGAAGGACAACAGCCAATTTAAAAACAAAAAACAACCAGAACTGCCAGAAAATTGAACTATGTGGAAGTCTAACAACCAAGGAGTTAAAGAAGAAACATTCATGCAGGCTGGTAGGAGGGGTGGAGTTGGGCAGCTGGGGAGGAGAGGACATGTGGTAAGGTGGCATCTGGCAGACCAAGCGGTCCTGCATTCGCATGTGGATAAACCAGGAGGAACAACTGGGGAATGAGACAGATGGTGCAACCCAGAGTTCCAGTGGAAACTTTTCCCGGGGAAATAAAGCCTCAAAACCCCTGGCTATAAAAATCTGTGGGGATTGCAGCAGTGGAAGAAACTCCCAGTCTTACAGAAGAGTACACTGGGGGGACCCACTGGGCCCTGGAATGTACACAAACCAACCCACCTGGGAATCAGCACCAGAAGGGCCCAATTCACTTATGGGTAGCAGTCAAAGTGACTGAAAGCAGGGCAGGAGCTAAGCAAGCAGCATTGTTCCCTCTGTGACACCTCCCCCACATATAGTGCCACATTGCAGAGAAATGGGTTGCCCCACCCTGGCAAACACCTAAAGTTCTGCCCCTTACTATGTAACAGGTGCACCAAGACAAAGAAATATGGCCCAAATGAAAGAACAGATCAAAACTCCAGAAAAAGAACTAAGTGATGAGAAGATAGCCAACCTATCAGATGCAGAGTTCAAAATACTGGTAATCAGGTTGCTCACAGAAATGATTGAGTATGGACACAAAATAAAGGAAGAAGTGAAGGCTATACAAAATGAAATAAAGAAAAACATACAGGGAACCATCAGTATAAGGGAAGGAAACTGGACTCAGATCAATACTTTGGAACAGAAGGAAGAAATAAACACTTAAAAAATGAGGAAAGGCTTAGAAACCTCTGGGACAACTTTAAATGTTCCAACATCTGAGTCATAGGGGTGCCAGGAGGACAAGAGGAAGAGCAAGAACTTGAAAACTTATTTGAAAAAATAATGAAGGAAAAATTCCCCAATATGGGGAAGAAAATAGAGATACAAGTCCAGGAACCTCAGACAGAAATGGAGATCACAGGGAGGGTTATCAGTGGGATGGGGGAGGGGAGAGAATGGGGGAAATGGTACAGGCAATAAGAAACAAAATTGGTAGGTACAAAATAGACATGGGGAGGTTAAGAATAGTATAGGAAATGGAGAAGCCAAAGAACTTATATGTATGGCCCCTGGACATGAACTAAGTGGGGAGAATGTTGGAGGGAGGGGGGTATGGGGTGGAAGGAGATAAAGGGGAGAAAAAAATGGGGCAACTGTAATAGCATAATCAATAAAATATACTTTTAAAAAAAGCTTAGGGCAGAACCTCTGCAACATCACCTCTTTCTGTTCCTTCGTCATTGGAAGTCATAGGCCAGTCAAGATCCAACATAGATTTTACCTCACAATGGGAGAAGGCAGAGAACTAGAACTATCTTTAGCCTGTCACAGCAGCTAAGTCAGTGTTTTGTTCATTTCTTTTCTATTCATTAATATTTGGAGGTTTGGTGGGATCCATTTGTCAGAAAGAAGGATGGACTGAATGTTCCTTTAGAGGTGAAGGGAGTTTTTAAAATTTACAAGCATACCAAGAAAAAAAAAGACAATACACTCTATTATGAGAATTACTATTACAATTAGCAATCAGATCTTAAAATTTCTGCTTGTGTATAAGTCACATCCCAGGTTGTTCACTTCTCTCCAAAGTCATATTTATACCTATTGCTTGTTTCCTGCTACAGAACAGTATCTTAATATATAAATCAGGGATGCTTTTATACTTTAAGTAACAGTAAACCTAAATTGAGTGACTTAAATAAGTAGGGGCTTTTCTCACAAAGCAAACAGTCCAGAGGTAAGTGGCGGCTGGTGTTTGTTCAGCAGCTCAGTGACATCAGGGCCAGTGGTGATTTAATTTTTCTTCTGGTTGCCAGATGGCTGCTGCATTTTCAGCTGTCATGTCTACATCAGAATCAGTAAGGAAGAACCATGAACTGGATCAGCAAGGCCACCACATCCCTAGAGACACAGGGAACAGTAGGCTTGTATCTCCTCAGGCAGAATTCCAACACAGGCCCCTCCCAGCTGGAACAAGGCTTTAGAGGAAAAGGGTTGGGAATTGGGGTGTAATAGCAATCTCCCTAAGCTGGCCCTAGTGATCCCACTGCCTGACATTCACATGTCTGTGAAATGCTTTTCTTTCAAGTATGCGTGGACCTTGTGACTCATTTCTAATGTAGAGACAATGGGAAAAGTAACAACATGTCACTTCTGAGATTAAGTTTCAAAGAGACTCTGATTTCTGTCTTGTGTGTGTTCTCTTTTCCTGTGCTTGTAAATTGCTTGACAATTAGTTGCCACATTGTGAGGCAAGCCCTTCAAGTGACCTTGGAAATGTATCTACTGAGGTCAGTCGATAGCCATGTGAATGGCTTGGAAGAGGACCCTCCAGCCCCGCTGAGTATTTAGGAGACTGACTAGGCAAATGCATGTAAGCCATATCTGAATCCTGATGCACAGAAACTGTGAGTTAATCAATGTTTATTGCTTTAAGTTGCTAAATTTTGGGCTAATGTGTTACACAGCAATAGATAACAAACCCATTGACTGGATCACTCAATTTACCATGTCAGTTATATGTAATAATATTATTTTTAAAAAACCCGAAAGCAAAAAACAAAACAACCCTTGATGAGATTATCAAAGGTTTCTTGAAAGCTTAAATAAATTAGGTACACTATTTCTCCTTGCCCCTGAAGTTATTTATCTCTTCAAAAAATACTAGACTAATAAAGCATCATATACATTTCCTTGAAAATTGTGTTACCACCTAATAGGAATGCTTGTTAAAATATTTCATGGGTTTGTTTTCTACTTCATTCTCATTTCTTTATTTGCAAGTCTCTTAGTCTTCAAAGGGCCTTATCATGGGTGGAAATTACTCTGACCATTTTCAGTCATGAGATTTTTATAATAATATCATTCTTTTTAGCACAATTTACTTTTCTAACATCTCACTGATTAATGCTTTTGCCTAAGAAGTATTATATTTCAGTTTCTGAAATATCCATAAAAAGGTTTTTTTTTTCTTTTCTGTACTTGGGGCAGGCTTATTTCTTCCTTCTAAATATGCCCCCTCATACATGCCTGTATGCCTTTGACCATTGCACATCATTATGTAAATTTTTCTTGCATTACAACCTCTTCTCCTCACACATCTCATCCATAGCTCAAACTCACCTCCAAAACTACTAATGAGGTAAGTCCATGTATCTGTTCTCTAACACCAACTGGCCCTCAGTCACCCTGCCTGCATATAGCAGACAATGAGCAAATATTTCTGAAATTAAGTTTAAACTTTTACATTGTGTTCTGGACCATATTCTTTTAAAAATAATTATTAATCTTTGCACTTCATAATAGAAAGTACTGTGAGAGATATGCCTGGGCCTTATTTTGTATGACAACCTATAACAAAAGCATTATTCTTTCCACTTGACAAATGAAGACAGTGACATATATAATGTTAAACAGCAGCTTATTGATATGATCGTGTGATTTTTGTCTTTCATTTTGTTTATGTGATGTATTATGTTTACTGATTTGCAAATATTGTACCATCCTTGCATCCCTGGGATCAATCCCACTTGATCATGGCGTGTGATCTTTTAGATGTATTGCTGGATCTGCTTTGCCAATATTTTGTTCAGGATTTTAGCATCTATGTTCATCAGGGATGTTGGCCTGTAGTTTCTTTGTTGAGTCTTTATCTGGTTTTGGAATTAGGATGATACCAGCCTGGTAAAAAGAGTTGGGGAGTCTCCTGTCTTCTTGAAATTTTTGGAATAGTTTGAGCAGGACAGGAGGTACCTTTTTCCTAAATGTTTGGTAAAATTCTTCTGTGAAGCCATTCGGTCCAGGGCTATTGTGTGCCAGCAGTTTTTTGATTACCGCTTCAATTTTACTCTTACATAGGTAGTAAAATATCATATATCCCACAGAGCAATATCTTTACTGATATGTCCCCTAGGGTGAGGGGCATAAAGGAAAGAATAAGCACATGGGACTACATCAAATTAAAAAGCTTCTGCGTGGCTAAAGAAAACATCAGCAAAATGAAAAGGGAAAATTCCAAAAGTAGGGGAAAATAAATTTTCTGATGATACATTGAACAAGGGTTTGATCTCCAAAATATATAAAGAACTCAAACAACTCCACCTCAGGAAGGCAAAATATCCAATTAAAAAATGGGCAAAGGACCTGAACAAACACTTCTCCAAGGAGGACATACACAGGGCCCAGAGACATATGAATGGATGCTCAATGTGACTGTCCTTTAAAGAGATGTAAATTAAAACCACAATGAAATATCACCTCACACCGGTCAGAATGGCCATTGGAAGAATGGCCATCATTAACAAATCAGAATGACCATCATTAACAAATCAACAGATAACAAGTGCTGATGAGGATGTGGAGAAAAAGGAACCCTAGTGCACCATTGGTGGGAACAAAGACTAGTGCAGCCATTGTGGAAAACAGTATGGAATTTCATTAAAAAAACTAAAGATGAAACTGCCTTTTGATCCAGTGATCCCACTGCTGGGATCCCTAAGATCCCTAAGATCCCTAAGAATCCCTAAGAATCCTGAAACACCAACTCAAAAGAACCTGTGCACCCCCATGTTCATAGCAATGTTGTTTACAATAACCAAGTGCTGGAAAGAGCCTACTGGCCATCAGTAAATGAATGGATCAAAAAAACTGTGGTACATTTACAAAGATGAATGCTACACAGCAGAAAGAAAGAAAGAACTCCTACTTTTCCTAACAGCATGGATGGAACTGAAGAGTATTATGCTAAGCGGAATAAACCAGGTGGCAAAAAACAAATACCATGTCATCTCTCCTATAAGTGGAACCTAATGAACAAAACAAACAAATGAGCCAAATAGAAACAGAGACAAGGAAATAAGGAACAAATTGACAGCGACAAGAGGGGAAAGGGGAGAGGAATAACAGGGAAAAGTAGGGGAAGGGTCTGATCAAGGAACATTCATAAAGGACCCATGTAATGGATAAGAGGGTGGGGACTGACTTGGGGGTGGTGATAGGGCAGGGGAGAGCAACATGGGAAAATTGAGACCACTGTAATTAAAAAACAATAAAAAAAGTTTAAATAACATCCTTAAAAATCACAGTGATAGAGCAAAGCTTGAAACTCAGGTGGCTAAAATCCCCAATCCTTGTGTTTATGGAGAGTGTGATAATAAATTTTTCAGAATAAACCAAAATTCAGAATTAATCACTGTTGTATTTCCCTTTACATCCCTAAGAAAATCCTTTGTACTTGGAATCAGAAATTGTTGCATTGATTCTCCAGTTGGACTTCTTTCTTTGATAGTTTAAGAATCTTCATTAGCCACCACAGAGTCCCCGCACGATGCTCCTTGAATTCATCTTGGGCACACCTAGTTTCTAGTTGGAGTTGGCATTTTTGACTTTGTGTGTTTCATTCTTTATACATGAGCATTTTCTGCCTTAAAAAAATTGTCAGCTGCCCTCTTGCTTTTATTTAAATGACAGTATAGTTGACATATACTATTATATTAGTTTCAGGTATATAACATAATGATTTAACATTTATATACCTTACAATGTGGTTACAAGTCTAGTAACCACCTGACAACATATATAGTTATTAAAATATTACTGACTGTATTCCCTGTTCTCTACCTTACATGCCCATGGGTTATTTATTTTATAACTGGAAGTTTGTGCCTCTTATTCTCTTCGGCTTTTTCAGTCATGCCCTAAACCCCTTTGCTCTGAAAACTATCAGCTTGTCTCTGTGTCTATGAGTCTGTTTTTGCTTTGTTTGCTTTTTGTTTTTTGGTTTTTTTTTTAGATTCCACATACAAGTGCAATCATACCTTCTACCCTGGAACAATGTGATGGAAGAAAGTCTCCTCAGCCTAGAAAGTTCAGTTACAGAGAGAGAATAGATCCTTCAAACTTGGATATTTTTTAGAGCAATTGAGGCTACTATTAATAATTATGTCACAATAATTGGACTGTTAAGAAAAAACTGGATGTGTGGTCTCCCAACTCAGAGAGGATATGATAGGTTTATAGCAAAGCAACAACAACAGGTGATTCCATTTTTAGAAATTTCTATACACTAAGCACTGTGACAAACACTATGCATGTCATCACTCTTGTACCTAAAAACAGCCAGTGAGATGAGACACTGAGGCTCTCAGAGGCTCCTACAGCTGCCAGTGGAAGCATGAGATTCAAACCCATTGAAATGCAAATCAGTGTTCCCCTTTTTTTTTTTGACAGTGAGTGTATTTGATAATTGTATACAGATGAGGCCTAAGGTACAATAAAATAGAGAACTGCATGCATATATATCTTAAAATGAAAATAAATTCATTACTCAAATATGTTTTAAAATTCAGAATTCTTTTAATTTTCTAAAACCTCTAATAAATCAACATTTACTAAGGCTTTGGTTTGGTTTTATTTTAAAATATATACTTAAATATATATTAAAAAGCAAGTAGTTTGCTATTTTTACTTACATCATTCACCAAATATTTAAGTGGTTACTCTTATGTTAGCTACTTTAGGAAAGATATAAAAATTAAGATTCAAAGCAATGTTCCTTACAATGTACCCTGTCATAATGGTTGTAGGTAAATATCCCAAGCCCCCAGGTTCCAGAACAGGGGACTCTCCGGAAATATGAAAGAGGAGGTTTCTGGGCAGTTAGGGAAACTTATTTTATGGAATAGTTAAGTCAACTTCAAAAAGGTATTATGATAAGAAACAATATAAGATGAAAGTGTGAATAAGCCCAGTATGGTGGTTGGGTCATTGCAAGGTCTCAGAGGGCAGGGACACTGACAGAAACTGAACAGCCTTTGTATGCACATGTCATGAACAGCCATGTGCCTCCCCACATGGCTGGACCACTGGCCATCAGTCCAGACCGGTATTTTTGATGTTTGTATGCATTTGAACAAGTAATTGGTTTTTAAACCACGTTGACAGACTCAAGGAATTGAAATCATTTCATGACACGAGTTTCCAATTGTCCACCTGTCAACTCTCACATCATTTGTCCATGACACTTGCTATACACTGTGAGTTTTTTGGGGTTAATGATGTAAAAAGAATTTGACCTTTAAACAGTAAATATCTGCTAGATAACAGCAGCTAGATGGACAGAGACCATCTCTAGTGCCTCAAGTATCCTTTCTCTTGCCAAACTTTGTCCTTTGGAGCACTATCCAAACCTGCTTTATGTACTGGAAACATTCATGACTAAGCAGGCTTGGTCTTAATGTTTTTATCTCTCATGGGACAAATGTGTTCCTCCCACTAATGTATGTTTATGTTAATATATGTATAAAAATGTGAAGCTGGCAAGAATGTGATATGGACTTGTCTGGATAGGCTGAGTGATAATATTTCCTTCCCTGCCTTACCTCACTCTGGATCACAGTGACTCAAGATGTAGACAGCCCTTATCTCAAAGTATAACCAATATTTAGCACTTATTACAGTGTGACAGAGTCAATAGTATCTCAGTAAACGCTCCTGGAAGATTATGACTTTCCAATCTCTGTTTTGTGTCTATCAACATACAATCAATTAGATTATAACATGTTTATAACTAAGTGCCCAGGAAAAATCTGGAGTTACAATGTATACTTTATGATTAATTTCACGTAACAATATAGATGTTGACCTTTCCCTTTTCCAAGTGTAAAATGACCCAAAGGAGTAACATCATGTCACTGAAATCCTCTTTCTTTTTAAGTAAAAATGGTTTAATTTCCAATAGATAAGAAAGGAAATTCATTGGCCTCAAGGTATGTGAGGAGTGAGGAAATCAGAGGCCATTCCATTTAGAAAGATAAGAATGTGTGCAGTGAAAACAGCCAGGGAGCCCAAGTTTTGTTGGCACCACTTTTATCCAGTGTATACCAGGAAATTGCATTTTTGGAGGATTCAAAAAGTACATTCTCATCACAGACCTCATATTATCAGACATTCTGCTTATTTTCTACCTTTTTCCACTTGATACTTATTTCTAGTTTCTAAACAAAATCTCTTCTGCCTGCCAGGTAGCAATCAGTATGCAAAAACTTCGTTACACCTGGCAACTAAAACTTTTTCAAAATATCATTATTATAATAATTGTTATTACTGTTTTAAAGGCATTCCTGTTGAGATACTGTGACTATTACAACAGGGATCCTCATAATTATTAACTCGTGACTTTGGGTTCCAAACCCTAATGTAATATTAGGTTATTACATCAATTGACTCAAAGGAAAATTTCAACTGGAGTCGTTAGTGACTATTAGGGAAATAAAAACAGAACAGAAAGAGAAAAAACTCACTCAACCATACCGTAGAAGTAAACTCCAGTGTCTCATGTTGGTATTTCAGTGTAGTGAAAATGAATTCATTGTTGCTAAAATCCAGTTTCACATCCAGGACTGCTTAGAATCCTACTGGTCCATGAAGCTGGAGAAGGAGGGTTGACTCACCTTCCACAGAAGGTGATAGTGGGATTTAGCAACTCTGATCCTTGAGTAATAATTGTTTAAACATAAACACACATCATAGTCATTTTCTCTGGTAGTACTTGTTTATTTGTGGCATGAGAAGAATAACTCAAAACTTTTCATAGTATTATTTAATAATTAATCCAGGACCTGAAAACATTTTTAACTATTGTTTTCCATGAAACCCTTTAAGAGTAAACAAGATGTAAGTGTTTTCTTAGGTGTCAACACTGAATTCATTTAGATCTTCTGGGAAAACAGATGTGCAGTGGGCAAAGCGAAAATTGCATGGATGGTGAAAAAAACTTGCTCAAATTATATCAAGGAAGGTAGTATTTCCTTTGATATCATAGGTAAAGCTAATTTTATATAATTTTTTTAGCTTTTTTATCTCAGACATCACATGGAACTAAACATTCTCTTATACAGGCTAATGTTTAGTGTAATTCAAAATATTTTCTTTACTATAGTGATGTAATTTCTCATGTAATTTGGTTGATTGGATATGGCATTAACTTCACCGATTTCAATGGAAAAATAAGATTGATTCACCCTGTCATATGACTTGTAATTCGAAGTCACCAGCTTTTAAGCATCCTCTTTCCCAGAGAGGCTAGGATTTAAGAGTTTAGGTTCCACTCACTAAAAGTTAAACCATTTTGCCATTTTTGTCATTAGCATGACAGCATTACCACCTCAGTCAAGGTTTTGCCTGCCAGACAGTAAACATATAAAAAGAATACAGCTTCTTTCAGGCAGGAAGACATTCATTGAATGAGGTTAGCTGCGACTAAGATGGGGCTGGAGACTGAAAATCAGATGATTTGTTTGTAAGGTCTAGAAATAATCAACTGTTTTTATTATATAGAGGGTTTAGCACCCAGGCCCATGGTCCTGGTAAATTACCATGAATATGTATATTTTAGAACTTAATTTATATTCTAATTTGTGTTTTAGAACTCATTGGTAGAAGACTCCCATGTTCGCTTGGATAGAAAACATCTTCTCTTGATAAGTGAGTAGATCTCTGATTCATGGAAAGTTTTAATTTAAAAAATTAAATGAGAAAAGAAACCTCCAGATACTCACATATTTATCTTGAGCATAAGGGCAATTTGTTATTATTGAGATAATCTACATGGTTTTGATATTCAATGTATATACAGTACTTAAGAGAATTTGAAAGTAAAAGAATTTGAAATCCAAATTTTATGTTGAAATTTTAAAATATGTGATTAAGCAGTTAGTTGATTTTAGACTTGAAATATTTAGATGTGTAAGAGAATTTGACTAAGTTTTAAGTTTTTAAATAGCTGAAGATTTTAAAATTGAACTTCAGGCTTATGGAAAATTGGGTTTTTGCATTTGTAATATTAATAAATTGGCTATTACCTTAAAAAATCTTGTGATTACAAATCACAGTCTCGGTGCACAAAAAGCCCCCTTTCACAGAAATCTCTTGTAGTGACACCTTTTTTTGATGCAGAAATGAGTCCTGTCCATGTAGATTATGCTGCCTGCCTTCCCCTCACCCTGCTCTGTCACCTTCCAGAGGAGGAGCCACTCCTCCCACAGGTGGAAGCTGGAATTATGTAGCTCTTGGAGGTTCTGACTGAAGAGCTCAGGGTGGACCTCAGAAATCAGTATGTTTAAAAAACCTGCAGATGATCTTATTTACAGTTAGGCTTGGTGACTGATGGACCAGAGGGAGAAGAATAGAATCAGTTCCAGTTTAAAGGTACTAGACTTCTAAAATGGATGCCCAAAAGTCTGCTTAATGTGTACGTAATAAATAGAGGAAGAAAATGACAGTAGATTTGAGTGCATATCCTCCCCTTCATGACAATCCTAATTTGGTGCCTTTTCTAACAGCTACTGGAATTTAGGAGGGGCAAGGTGCAGCTGAGTCTTGGTTTATGGGACTTGTTACAGAAAATAATTGCAGGTCTTTCCCCCTGGCCTGGGTGTGTGTCTAGGAAACTGTCACAAGGAGCCTGGGGTGAGTACAAAAAGCCGAAGACCCTCGAAAGAGCTTGACTCAAAGAAATAGGACCTTTGTATCAACCCCAGCTCCATAAGATGGTGGGGGTGGGGGTAGTCCCCTTGGACTCCATAAGATCAAGAAGGAGCTGTTTAGGAGGGCTGGGTCCTCACTCCAGAGGCTAACTAAAGACCCCAGCAAACTCCAGCAGGTTTTCTGACTTACAGAGGAAGCAACCATTCTATCTTCCACCAAATGTAAGACATTACTGCCTCTCCTCATTTCCATCCAAACAGAGGTCCATTCAGATAGAGAAAATAGACATGGTCAGACATGACACAACACAGCCTAGAGGAAAAAAAAACTGTTAGAAGAGAAGTTTATGTTAAAATAGTAAATGAAAAATAGTAATTGACCATCTCGACCTGAAAACATGATTTCATAACTAACAATTAATGAATAAAAATGAGATGTCACAATTGAGATTCAACTTTAAGAACTAGGAGGTCAAGTAGACACATTATCTCAAAATAGAGCATAATTATACACAAGGAAATAATGAGGGAAAAAGCTTTTTTTTTCTTTTTGGTTGGGAAAGCAATTTAGCTTTAGGAGTGAAATGCTATATCTTAGTGGTGAAAATATTTGGTAACTTTGTTTTAAAAAAAAACTGTAGAAAGTTATGAGAGATCACTATTAATAGAAAAGATGTGGTAGATTTACAAATCCTAAAGAGAATGACTATAAACAAACTGAACCAAGGAAAATTTTATTTATTTTTTATTTTGTATTTATTTTTATTTTCTTATTGTTATTCAAGTATAGTTTTGTCCATTTTCCCCCACCACTCCTCCCTCCACCCACCCTCGACCCCAATCCCCCTTGACTTTGTCCATGAGTCCCTCATATATGTTCCCTGATCACCCTTACCCTGTTTTCCCCTGATTTTCCTGCCCCCTCTCCTCTGTTCACTGTCAGTTTGTTCTTCACTTCGATGTCTCCGGTTACATTTAACTTGCTTGTTTGTTCTGTTGATTAGTCTCCACCATATAGGTAAAATCATATGGTATTTGTCCTTTAATGCCTGGGTTATCTCACTTAGCATAATGCTCTTCAGATCCATCCATGCTGTTGCAAATGGCAGGAGCTCCTTCTTTCTTCCTGCTGTGTAGTATTCCATTGTGTAAAAGTACCACAGTTTTTTCATCCACTCATTTACTGATAGGTATTTAGGTTGTTTCCAACACTTGGCGATTGTAAACTATGCTGCTATGAACATCGGGGTACATAGGTTCTTATGAATTGGTGTTTCCACAATAAGGTATAATCCCAGCAGTGGAATTGCTGGGTTAAAAGGCAGTTCATTTTTAGTTTTCTAAAGTAAATCCATACTGTTTTACACAATGGCTGTACCAGTCTGCATTTCCACCAACAGTGCACTAGAGCTCCCTTTCCTCAACAACCTCGCCAACACTTGTTTGTTGATTTGGTTATGATGCCCAATCTATCAGGTGTGAAGTGATATCTCATTGTGGTTTTAATTTGCTTCTCTCCTATGGCTAGTGATGCTGAAAATGCTTTCATATGTCTCTGTATCCTGTGTATGTCCTCCTTGGAGAAGTGTCTTTTCAGGTCCTTTGCCCATTTATTAATTGGATTGTTTGTCTTCCTAGAGTGGAGTTGTGTGAGTTCTTTAGATATTTTGGAGATCAAACCCTTGTCTGATGTATCATTGGCAAATATATTTTCCCATATGGTTGGTTCCCTTTTCATTTTGCTGATGTTTTCTTTAGCCATACAGAAGCCTTTTAATTTGATGAACTCCCATTTGTTTATTTCTTCCTTTATGTCCCTTGCTCTAGGGGACATATTGGTGACAATATTGCTGTATAGAATACCTGAGATTTTCATGCCTATGTTCTCCTTTAGGACTGTCATGGTTTTCCACCTTATATTTAAGCCTTTTATCCACCTTGAGTTTATTTTTGTGTATGGTATAAGTTGGTGGTTGAGTTTTACTTTTTTGCCTGTAGTTGTCCAGATGCCCCAACACCATTTCTTGAAGAGACTATTTTAAACTCCTTTTTATGCTTTTGCCCCCTTGTTGAATATTAATTGACCATAAAGACTTGAGTTTATTTCTTGGTTCTCTATTCTGTTCCATTGATCTATGTGTCTGTTCTTGTGCCACTACAAGACTGTTTTGATTACAGTAGCCTTGTAGTATAGTTTGATATCATGTATTGTGATACCTCTGACTTTGTTCTTCTTTCTCAAAATTGCTGTGGCTATTCAGGGTTTTTTATGCTTCTGTATAAATTTTTGAATTGTTTGTTCTATATCTGTGAAATATGTTTGGTATTTTAATAGGCATTGTGTTGAATCTGTAAATTGCTTTAGGTAGTATGGATATTTTGATGGTGTTAATTCTTCCAACCCATGAACACAGTATATACTTCCATTTATTTGTATGTTCCTTAATTTCTTTCTCCAGTGTTGTGTAGTTTTCTGAGTACAGGTCTTTTACCTCCTTAGTAAGGTTTATTCCTAGGTACTTTATTTTTTTATTGTTGCTATAATGAATGGGATTTGTTTCCTGATTTCCGATTCTGATATTTTCCTATTTTCATAGGAGAGAAGTTGTTGGTGTACAAAAATACCTTCGGTTTCTGAATATTGATTGTATCCCACTGTTTGCCAAATTCACTTATTAGGTCGAGTAGGTTTTTGATGGAGTCTATGGGATTTTATATGTATACAATCATATCATCTGCAAACAATGACAGTTTTACTTCCGCCTTTCCCATTTGGATTCCTTTTATTACTTTTTCGTGTCTGATCACTATGGCTTGGATCTCCAATACTATGTTGAATAGAAGTAGCAAAAACAGACACTCTTGTCTTGTTCCAGATCTTACTGGGAAAGATTTTAGTTTTTGCCCATTGAGTATGATGTTGGCTGTAGGTTTCTTGTACATGGCCTTTATTATGTTGAGGTATGCTCCCTCTATTACCACTTTGCTAAGAGTTTTTATCATAAATGGGTGCTGTACTTTGTCAAATGCTTTTTCTGCATCTATTGATATGATCATATGATTTTTATCTTTCCTTTTGTTTATGTGATGTGTTACATTTACTGTTTTGCAAATATTGTACCATCTTTGCATCCCTAGGATGAATCCCACTTGACCATGGTGGGTGATCTTTTCAATGTGTTGCTGGATGTGGTTTGCCAATATTTTTTTGAGGATTTTAGCATCTACGTTCATCAGCGATATTGGCCTGTAGTTTTCTTTCCTGTGGTGTCTTTATCTGATTTAGGGATTAGGAGGATGCTGGCTTCATAAAAAGAGTTGGGGAGTCTTCCTTCTTTTTGGATTTTTTGGAATAGTCTGAGAATGATAGGGGTAAGCTCTTCCTTAAGTGTTTTGTAAATTTCTCCTGACAAACCATTCGGTGCGGGGCTTTTTTGTGCTGGGAGTTTCTAATTACTGCTTTGATTTCCCAGCTGTTATCAGTCTGTTCAGGTTTTCTGCTTTTTCATTCTTTTTTTGGAAGACGATATTTTTCCAGGAATTTGTCCATTTCACCCAGCTTTTCAAATTTCTTGGCATATACTTTTTTGCAGTAATTTCTTACAGTTTTTGTATTCCTGTGGTATCAGTTGTGATCTCTCCTCTTTCATTTCTGATTTTATTTATTTGGGCCCTCTCCCTTTCTTTCTTGATGAGCCTGCTTAAAGACTTGTTGATTTTGTTTATCTTTTCAAAGAACCAGCTCCTGGATTTATTGATCCTTTGAATTGTTCTCGTAGTCTCTATGTCATTTAATTCTGCTCTTATCTTGGTTATTTCCTTCCTTTAATAGCTCTGGGCTTTGCTTGTTGTTTTTCCTCCAGTTCTTGTAGATATTGTGTTAGATTGTTTATCTGAAATGTTTCTATATTTTTCAGGTAGGCCTGTATCACTATGAACTTCTCTCTCAGAACTGCCTTTGCTATGCCCCATAAGTTTCGGACTGTTGTGTGTTCATTTTCATTTCCAGATTTTTTGATCTCTTGCTTGATCTCATTATTAACCCATTCATTGTATAATAGCATGCTATTCAATCTCCATGAGTTTGAGTGCTCTTGAGTTTTTTCCTTGAGGTTGGTTTCTAGTTTCAGGCTCTTGTGGTCTGAGAAAATGCTTGATATGATTTCAGTTTTCCTGAATTTGTTGAGGCTTGTTTTGTGTCCTGTCACGTGGTCTATCTTGAAAATGTTCCTTGTACATTTGAAAAGAATGTGTAATTTGCTTCTTTGGGATGAAAGATTCTATATATATATCAATTAAGTCCATTTGATCTAGGACATTGTTCAATGCCACAATATCCTTGTTGATATTTTGTTTAGAAGATATATCCACTTTTGACAGTGGGGTGTTAAATCCGATAGAATAAGTATGTTGCTGACTATATCTTTCTTGAAGTCCTCCAAGATTTTCCTTATATATTTGGGTGTTCCTATGTTGGGTGCATATATATTTACAATTTTTCTGTCTTCTTCCTTTCAGTATTATGTAATGTCCTTCAGTATCTCTTTTTATGGCTTTTGTTTTGATGTTTAATTTGTCTGATGTAAGTATCGCTACCCTGGCCTTTTTTTCCTGTCAATTTGCTTGGAATATTTTTTTCCAATCCTTCACTCTCAGTCTCTGTAGGTCTTTTTTTCTGAGGTGGGCCTCCTGTAGGCAGGATTTAGCATGTCATGTTTTCTTATCCATTCAGCTACCCTATGCCTTTTGATTGGAGCATTTAATCCAGTTACATTTAAAGTTATTATTGATAGGTATTTATTCATTTTATTCCCTGTGTATCTGTGTTCATGTCTCTCACTCTTTTTCTTCCTCTTCTTATAGCAGTTCCTTTAACATCTCTTGTAGTGCTCGTTTGGTGGACGTGTATTCTTTCATCCTTCTTTTGTGTGGGAAGCTCCTATTTCATCCATTTTAATTGAGAGCCTCACTGGGTAGACTAGTCTTGGTGGCAGGCCTTTGCTTTTCATTACTTGTAATATTTTTTGCCATTCCTTTCTGGCTTGTAGTGTTTCTGTTGAGAAATTAGCTGCTAGCCTTATCTTTGCACCCTCGTATGTTACTTCTTTTTTTCTCCCTTGCAGCTTTTAAGATTGTCTCTTTGTCTTTAAAACTTGGCATTTTAAATATGTTGTGGCTTGGAGTAAGCCTGTTTGGGTTCCCCTTGTTTGGGACTCTCCGTGCTTTCTGAACTTGCATGGTATTTTCCCTCTCCAGGTTTGGGAAATTTTCTGTTATTAGTTTTTGAAACAGGGTTTCTATCCCTTGCTCCTTTTCTTCTCCTTCTGGTATTCCTATGATTCAAATATTGTTTTGTTTCATGTTGTCTTGCATTTCCCTTAAGGTATCATCATATTTTTTTAGTCCTTTTTTGTGCAACTGCTCTACTTGGGTATTTCTTTCTTCCTTAGTTTCCAGCTCACTAATTCGGTCTTCTGCTTCATCCAGCCTGCTTTTAATTCCTCCTAGTGTATTTTTAATTCAGAAATTCTATTCTTCATTTCTCACTTGTTCTTCTTTGAGGTTTCTATTTCCTTTTTCATACTGTTGTAGTTCTCATTCAGTTCCTTGTAGCTGTATGTGAGTTCCTCGAGCATCCTTATCACCATTCTCTTGAAGTCGATTTCTGGTAGTTTGCTTGCCTCCATTTTATTCAACTCTTTTAGTGGGGAGTCTTCTATTCCCTTTGATTACTAGTTCTTTCTTTGTCTCCCCACCTTTAGGGACTCTTTTTGTTTGCTTCTGTGATTCCTGATGCCCTGCTTTGCCAGCTATCTTTTTAGGGTGAACTTCTGTGGTAAGAGTTCTGTGGGACTCAGTGGTGTGGTCTCTTTGATCTCCTTGTCTGGATGCTCTAGGTTTGCTCTTTCTTCCATTTGTGTGATGTTTCGTCTTGCAATTGGGCTTTTCCTGTTGGCGGCTTCTATGTTGCTGGGTTCTCTCCTCCTGTGGGTTTATTGGTATTCACGATTCCCACCTTATCTTGTATGTGACCAGGGGCAGAGCATAGGCGAAGTGGAGTAAAACAGTGGGGGCATGTTCTATGGGAATTAAAGTACTAACAAGTAGGGAACAGATAGGAGATCCTTGGAGAAGTACCACAATAAGCATGATAATTCACTCAAGTAGCCGCTTTTTATAAAAGGAATTGAGAGATAAAGCTCTTATAGGGGGAGGAAAAAGCACATGAGCTGACTCCAGAAAACAGAACGTATATGTGGAGTTAGATGATGAGATATAGTGAGAGTAAGTCATAGAAACTTGGGGTCATGTAGGAGAAAAAGAAGTTAACCACAATAGTAATAAAGCTGAGGAAGATAGCAAAATGGGCCAAAATCCGTGTAAGGATTTGGAACAACAATGATAAGACAAGCAATATTTAATCTGAGTAAGAATAAAAATTAAAGGATCGAGAGTAGCGTGTTATTGGAATATTGGGTTCAGCATCAAAAGAGAAATTAAAATATAATAGGAAAGGTGGAACAGGAAAACTAGTCAAACAAGGAAATCAAATGAAACAAACAAAACAAAGAAAACTAAATGTAAGGAAGGAAATTTAAAAATTAAAATATATAAAAAATAAAAATAAACACAATAAAATAAGAAATAAAATGCAAGTTTTGAAGGATATCAAAGTCAATTTTTTTCTCAGTTGTTGGTGTTAGCCTTCTGATCTGTCTCTGGATCTGTCTCTGGTCCTTTCACAACTCCAGGTCTTATTATTTTACACTTGCAAGAATCAGAAAAAAAGAGAGGGAAAAAAAATGCCTCCTGCTAACTTTAAACCCACCAAAGGGTTCTCCTGGTCTTCCTTGATGCTGCAGTCATAGGGGGGTTGGGTTTCGTTTTTGTTTTTTGTTTGGTTTTTTTTCTTCTTCTTCTTCTGTGGATCTGCGAGGATGGGGGCTGTGTCTGGGCTGCTATTTTCCCTGGTTCATAGCCTCTAGCTGAACCCTGGTAGTGCTGCAAGGCCCACAATGTCCATATGTGTAAGGCCACCTCTTTTAATTTCCCTCGGCGTGCAGTCCTTTGTTTAGTCCATGAGATACACTAAGTGGGAGTAACTTGCAACCCTCTTCCTCACTCTTTGCTGGATTGGGCATTTCATGCACACAAAGTCTTTTTGGGCAGTTTAGTTCCCCTATTAAATTAAGTCTCTCTGGGGACAGCTGCCTCTTTGGTCCCAGTTGCCCCGCTTTGATCAGTTTTTGGGGCACTCTTACTTGGAGCAATTCATGCCCCTCTTCCTCCTTCTTGTCTGTCCAGACCCTCCTGGCCACAGCGCAGCAGAGGTCCTTGCACAGTAGCTGAGAGCCTTTTTTTTTTTAGTGAATTCCCCTTGTTTGCGGGCGACCTTTCCTAACAATCGCTGAGATTTTCACTCAGCCAAACTCTGACCAGTTCTGGGACTATCTGGGTCATGGTCAGTCACGGCCCTTCTCTTCTCCCATCTCCCCATGTCGCCTGGCCTCCCAGTTTCTCTAGTATTGTCCAACCAGCGTCCACTGTCTCAGCTGGGGTGCACTTCCTGCTCTGTGTCTCCCACTGCCCAGCGACTAGGTCTCTACTCATGAAAGTCTGTGTCCTCCCTGCTCTGGGAGGGGAAGGAGCTGCTGAGTTACAATCACTGAGCTGGCTCTCCTCGGAAGCCCTGTGGTAGCCACGGTCCCTGGCGCAGGGCCAGGGACTTCTACAGCTGCGTCTGCGGCACAGGACTCCGGGACCTTCCTGACAGCCTACAAAACCTCCTTACTGTCCATTTTCTATTGTCCTATGCAATCTTTGGCTTCCAAACTTCAAACAAACTGGACTTTCATTGGCTGATCACTCAGTTCTTCAGAAGATTGACTAGGTGACCCAGTTGGGTGCATGAGCAAGGGAATTTAGCTCCCACCTACTTCTCTGCCATCCTCTAACCTCCTGGTAAAGAAGATATTAACAATACCTTTTTAGTATGTGATTCTTATGACTCTCCATAAGTTAAACTCCATTTTCTGGTTATTAACAGAGCTTGGAAAACTCAATTTCTGATATGGGTCTAACAGAAAATGAATTTGAAAATCTAATAAAAAGGGGAAATTTAGAGGTAATTGAATGCTCTCATTTTATGAGACGTAAAAATTCTAATTAAACAAGAGTCTAATTTTATATCTTATTAGCTAAGAACAAGTTGCTTCTTAAGTCATTCTGTTTTTAATTATAAAGTATATTGTACTTTTAATATATTAAAATTATAAATGTTTTGTGTAAAATTCTTATATACCTGAAATCGCTTCTAAATTGTGTTCTTTCTTCCCAATAAATGTGTGTATATGTAGATTTACAAATCCCTTGGTATGTTCACAATGTACTTATTTGATTATAATTTAAAAGTAATAACACTTATAAATGTAAAAGAAGGCAAAAGATTATTGACAGATTTAGGTGTTTTATGACAAATGAGAGGGAAGTTTTTGAGATATTTGATATAACATAGACTCTCACTGAATACAAACAACCCAATAATTTTGCTAAATTTTATAATGTGGTCAGCATTTTAGAGGGAAGAAATTTTGATAAAAACCATATTGCATAAAATTTAGCTCCTGTATTCATGAACTCTTTGATAGCAAATGTTTCACTTAAGCAGGCATATTTCTGAGGCTGTTTTGCATCTAACACATGTGTCTTGATTAGTTCCATGGTTTGAAACACTTTATGCAACTTGACAAAATTATATTGACTTCAGTGATTTGAAAGTATAGTATAAAAATTTATTTCAGGTATGTATAGTTTTCTCCTTAGTCTATCCCATTTGAAATGTTTGCAAAATTTTATGAAGAGGTAATTATATAGATTGTACAAGGTGGGGTAAAAGCAGGTTTCCAGTTGTAAGTATGTAAAACACAAAGTTTATTTTTTGTATGATTACTTATTAATTATTGTATTATTTTCCATATGAACAACTGTAAACTTACTTTTGCCCAAACTTGTACATATGTTCTCACATACACATATATGTGCATATTTTATGTTTTCTTTGCATAAAATGGAGGAAATGTTAAGTTTACTTATAGGTAATCATAATTATTGCATCTCTTTAAAGATCTTGTTTGAACAGTGGGGCTGAGCTAGTTAAGCCACGATGTGACATGAGCGCCTGTTACATGCCAAATGCTTCTGATGGCGTTAACCAGAAGGTAGGAATCATTAAATTAGGAGACTAGGATTCTCGGTTTTGATAGTAATTTTCTATCTATGGAAAATGGATTTCATTCTCACTTTAAACTTGCTGGGCAAGACATAGACTGGGCACTAATAATTTGTCAAACTCAGTGCAGCTCATTATCTGAGGAGTTCCACCTTTGCTATTCTTTTTGTGAGATGACTGTGATTTCTAGAGCTGCTCTGGGAGCTGTCAACTTCTTGGTTGGGCTTCCACACTCTTTGAAGGATTTTTCTTTGATTTACAATTTCTTAAAACCACTTTGCATTTTCTCCTCTTTGCATGTTGGTATCCAAGATGACAGCTGGTATCTGTATGGGGCAAGCTCATGAGAACTCTTCTCAGGGATGTGCATGGTTGCAGGATCTGGAGGCTGTATGGACAAGATTCTGTAGTTGCTCAGTTGTGTGAACAAATGAACACACAAAATATTCCAGTCATAAACTAATACTGTTTCCAAAAAACTTATATGGGGGAGGAAAACAAGGGAGGCCAGGTTATATAATTCAGTTAGAATTGAAGGAGGTTTCTTCCTTATCTTCATATAATTTACCTCTAAATATATCATGGTATGACTTTCCCTTGCTCTAATGTGACATAAGGATGTATTTTCAATTTATATGCACTATGAGGTGCCAAAAGATCTGTGGAATATCTTTTTTTCAATTTCCTGGGCTCAATATGGAGCAATTTTGTGTGAGGGGAACTGAAGATTTAAGTGAGCTCCTGAGGTCTTTTCTCTGAACTTTTATGAAGTGCTAAGTGGGTTTCAGTACAGAGTCCAACCACCATGGGGACTCAGGACAGGCTGTAAAGAAATGAGATGCAGTAAAAGCTGCTTGTTTTGTTCTTTGTATTTTCCCTGTTTCTTGACCCTAGGTCATCTTTGTTTCTCTCTCGTTTTTTCCTCTTTGTTTGTCTTTGCTCCTCTCGAAGCATAGTCCATTTTTTTCAGACTCCTTTCCCAAAGTACCTGTGATGCGTTCATGTATTTACTGCTTTTAGAAATCAACAAAAGTTCTGATATAATTTGTTAAATGTGACTGAAAGGAAGATGCCAAAGTCAAGCTTAAAAGAAGCAATACTTTCTATTTCATCATATAATCTGAAAATTTACCCATCAATGAACACTCAGGTTGCTTCTATATCTTGGATATTGTAAATAATGCCACAGTAAACATACTGTGGACAAAAAAAGTGGCCACATACTTAACCTGACAAGCTCAGGGGAGGTCTGCATGGCAGCCTTACAAACTCAGAGACCTAAAGTAACCACATAGGATGGTCTGAAATTAAAACTTTCTGACTAAAAGGGAGTCATGGCCAGTAGTCATGTCTTAGGCTAGTATTTTCCCTGACAAAGGTCAGTCTTTAACTGAGCCTGTCCGGTATCTTTTTACATCTACAATGCTATACTTATGAAATATCAGAGTAATTTCTTTTTATCTGGACCCCTCACTGTGCCAGAGACCACAAATCCCCTCCTTGCTATTATTAATTAACTGATAACTGTCCTATACCCACCTATGTAAAAGAAGTATGTGTCTATTTGTTTTACTTTTTGTGCAACCCCAGAGATTTCCCTGCTTTACCTCCTACTACCTCCCTAATCTGTCACCAGTGAATTTCATGTAACCCCCTTATGTTTGCTCCTTTGACTGTAATGTATAAAATAAGGTGTAAAACTTCCATTCTTTGAAACATTTCCTCGATCCCTTGAGATTTTGATTCCCAGCAATTGTCACCAGTTTGGCTCACATTAGCTCAAAGAAATTCTTACAGATTTAGATGTTTCTTATATCAAAAACAGAGATGCTTGTCTTCTTGAATTTGTGTATTTATGTTCTTCAGGTAAGTATCCAAAAGAAGAATTGCTGGATCATATGTTAGTTTTATGTTTAATTATTTGAGAAACCTCCATACTGTTTTCCATAGTGGCAGCACCAATTTTCATTCCCATCAACAGTGCACAAGGATTCCCCTTTCTGTACATCCTCTCCAACACTTTTTATTTCTTGTCCTTTTGATGATAACCATCTGAACAGGCATGAGGTGATATTTCATTGTGGTTTTGACTTGTATTTCCCTAAAGATTAGTGATTTGGGGCATCTTTTCATGTGCCTGTTGACCATCTGTATATCTCCCTTGGAAAATTGTCTATTCAAGTCCTGTGCTGATTTCTAAATCAAGTTGTTTGTTCTGTTATTGTTGAATTGTATGAGTTATTTATATTTTAGAAATTAATCCATTATAAGAAATATCATTTTTGAATTATCTTCTCCAATTCAGTTGGTTGCCATCACAATCCCTGACTTCAAACCATACTACAAAGCTATAGTAATCAAAACAGCATGGTTTTGGCAGAGAAACACACACATAGACCAATGGTACAGACTTGAGAACCCCAAAATAAACCCATTTATATATGGATGACTAAGTTATGACAAAGCAGTCAGGGATATACAATAAAAAAAGTTTCTTTAATGAATGGTATTAGGAAAACTGCACAGTCACATGCAAAAGAAACTAGATTGCTGTTTGACATTATACACACACACACAAATTACTCGAAATGAATGAAAGACGAAAGTAAGACCTGAAACAATAAAAATATGTAGAAGAAAACATAGGCTCTAAGCTTCTGGACATTGGTCTTCATATATTTTTGTAAATTTGACTCCAAAGGCAAGGGAAGCAAAAACAAAAATAAACAAATGAGACTACATCAAACGAAAATCTCCTGCACGACAAAGGAAACTATCAAAAAAAAAACAGGAATCTGGTAATTGTTATGAATCATATAACAATAACATTTATGAGGTAGTTTTACAAAGGTAAATCCAACCACAGCCAGGATCTAGAGTTAAGGAAGAGTAGGTGTTTGGGAAAATTGATGAAATCTCATCTCTGCTCCCTAAGGATACTCACTGACTTGATAATCTAGGAGAGCTTAAGAAGAGGTAGGTCAGGACCTGGGCAGCAGGATATTACATATTTCCTTTCCATACAAGGTAGAGATACAAGGTCATAAAAGGTGGGAAACTGGTTGAAAATGGGCAAACTTGATGATATAAAGTTTTGAAATGATGTTACAAGTGAGGTGAGCATGTATCTTAAAGTCTTTACAATATTAGACTATTTCTTCCCCCAGTCTCCCACAAAACAACTATTTTACATGTTTCTGACTTATTTTTCTGAAGTAAATAGCTCGTTGATTTTGATTCATTAACAGTGTTAATCCCAGGTATAGAAACATATTTTGGATTCATTTCTTAGCCTGTATCACTTTGTCATATAAGCATCTCATTATGTGAAATATAGTTATTTGCTTACATTACAGATCTTTTCTATGAGACTGAAAACTTTATAGCACATTATTTATTATCATGATAAATATTTTGCCTGGTAGCAGTTTTAAAGCAAATATTAAAGCAAGGATGATATAATAACAAAACAAAAAACCCTTAAAAACGTCCCCCTTTTCACCTGTTAATGAAGCACTGTGTTCACAGAGTTAAAAAGATGACCAAAAATCCTTGGCACTTAGGGCGATTCCTGGCAGGTTGGGCTGATATTATGTCATGATAAGAATATGATTTTGTGATGGAGGGGAATGGACCACACTGAGCACTCCTGTGAGGATGATCTGTTTGAGGTGTCTATTCCCCTCTCTGTAAGCCACACTGTGGGCTACTGTGCTGTCTCCTGCTGGGCCTCAAGGGTCAGCAGGAGTAGTCATAGTTTTCATGGAACCTGCGTGTGATTGCACAACACCTTTCAGATATGTAAACTACTAAACCAAGTTAGTAACTCAAGAATAAATACGAAAAGACCATCCAGTTAATTAATGAGATTTATCAAATGGTTATTTTGCAGGGCACTATACCAAGCCATGGAGGATTGCCTACAACTACAAAGGTAACCTACAGTCCCTGATTTTGTATCCTGGGGCAAAAACTATGTGTGAGCAAAATAGGTTAATAATATAATTTATGTATTTAGATTTATTTTCAAAAGCAAATATGGTTTATTATTTTTTGACAAACTAGGGCTTGTCTCTAGAAGCATAAATAGAATGGTGCGGGGGTCTGGAGTCATGTAACATGAGAACAGTTTGGAGAATTAAGTGTTTTTAGCCTGGGGAAGAGAAGACATAATGAGGCCAAGACAATTGTCTTTAAAAATTTGAGAAGCTGATAAAGGAAGATGGCGTGGATGCAGGTGGGAGCTGAACCCACTTGCTCATGCACCCAACTGGGACACCTAGCCAGTGGTCTGAGGAACAGTGAACAGCAAACAGAATTCCAGCTGATACAACGTTTAGAAACCAAAGGCTGCAGAGGATGTTTAAAAATGGATGGTGAGAAGATTTTGCAAGCCCACTGGAGGGTCCTGGGCCATGCACTTGTGACCTCTGGCTTCTGTGGCAACTTTGAAAGAGAGCTGGATCAGTGATTGTGACTTGGTAGCTCCTTCCCCTGCTAGAGCAGTGAGTTTACAGGCCTGCAACAGGAGAGACCTGGACACTTAAAGTCACTAGGGGGATAAAAAAGTGGGAAAAGACACACATCTGGCGACAAACCCCAGCTGGGACTGTGGTCATTGGCTGGGACAGTACCAGAGAATTTGGGGAGCTGGGTGACAGATGGAGATGGGAGAGGAGATGGGCCACCACTGGCTGTGACCCAGATAGTTTTTGGACTGGTAAGAGAGTTGGTCTGTGTGGAAAGCTGGGTGGTTGTTAGGAACGGCCTGCCGCAAACAAGGGGAATTCATCCTAAAAAGGCTCTCAGGCTCTGTGCAAGGACTGCTAACACCCAGCAGTCAGGCCAGGGAAGTGGGTGGGGGTGCATGACTTGCTCCCACTCAGGGCACCTCAGGGGTTGATCAAAGTGGACGAGGGGCTCACAGAGGTAGCAGCACCCAGAGGCTTAATTCAATAGGGTAACTAAACTGCCCTGAAGAGACTTTGCACATGCAAGCCCAGACCAACAAAGGGAGAAGAAGGGATGCGATTTGCTCCCACTCAGTGCACCTCACGGACTAATCAATGGGTTGCACAATGAGGTGGACCATAGGCATCAGCCTGGCACATATGCACAGTGGACAGCATGAGCTACAGATGCTCTGAGGGCTTGGAATGGAAACTGGGCACCGAGGAAAATTATAGCCCTTACTGAGACCCCATCCTCACAGAACGAAAAGAAAGGGAAAAAGACAGAACCTAACCCCCTCTACATGCAGTGTTCAGGAAAACCAGCAAAACCCACTGGGCAAGTTTAAAGTCAGCAGGAGGCTTTTTCTTTTTCTTTTTTTGTTTTTTTCAAGTGTAAGACAATAGACCTAGAGCTGTGAGAGCACCAAAGACAGATCCAGGAAGAAGTCAGAAGGCTAACACAAATAGCTGAGACAAATTTCACTTTGCTAGAGCCCAGAACTTGTGTTTTATTTTATTTTTTGTTATTTTGTTATTTTTAATTTTATTCTTTTTATTTTTTAGACTTAATTTTATTTTTTTCTCTTCTTTCTATTTAGTTTTTCTTTTTCTTTTTTTTTTTTGTTTGGTTGGTTGGTTTGATTTCATTGTTTGATTGATATTCTTTATTCTCCCTTTCATAGTGCATTCTAATTTTTCTTCTTTCACTTTAGTCATATTCCAATAACATTATTCTTGGTCTTTTACTTTTTATTCTTTTTATTCAGATTATAAATTTCTTATTATATTATTGTCATTTCAAATCCCACACAGCACCATTGCCTGGCCTTAATCCATTTCTCCCTCCTCCTGATCTTTATTACTATTGTGGCTTATTTTATTCTCTCACATACTACACCAAGTTTCTATCCCTTACTGTCACTATATCTCACCATCTAACCTCATGTAAGAACTCTGCTTTCTAAAGCCAGCTCACATTCTTTCTCTCTTCTATTAAGAGTCTTATCTCTTTTTCACCTGTTATAAAAAGCAGCTAGTTGGGTGAAATATCATGGTTATTGCTATACTTCTCCAAAGGACCTCCTATCTGTTTTCTACTTGTTAGTACTTTAAATCCCATAGAATACTCTCCAAATGTCTTATGCCATTTCACCTTTGCCCTGGCCCTAATCACATACAAGTTAAGATGGGACTTGTGAATCCAAGTAAACTCACTGGAGAGAAGAAACTGCCAATAAAGGATCCAGCAATGGGTAAAGCCCAAGTACAAGAGGGCCTAACAAATGACAGGAAGGGCAACACTAGAGCATCCACACAAGGAGATCAAAGAAACTGCACCACTGAGTCCCACAGAAACTCACCCTATAAAGACAGCTGGCAAAGCAGAACATTGGGAATCACTGAGACAAACAAAAAGAGTCCTCAAAAATGGGGAGACAAAGAAAGAACCCACAACTGAGAGAAATGGAAGACTCCCCAGTAAAAGAACTGAATGAAATGGAGGCAAGAAAACTATCAGACATAGAATTCAAAAGCATGGTTATAAGGATGCTCAAGGAACTCAGTGACAACTACAGGGAACTGAGTGCAGACTACAACAGTAAGAAAAAAGAAACAGAAACTATAAACAAGAACCAGGAAGAAATGAAGAGTCAAATTTCTGAAAAAAGAAATTATACTGGAAGGAATTACAGAGGACTGAATTAGTGAGCTGGAAGACTAGGTAGAAAGGAACACCCAGGTAGAGCAGCTGCACAAAAAAGGACTAAAAAAATATGAAGATACCTTAAGGTAATTGCAAAACAATTTGAAGCACAATAATGTTCGATTCATAGGAATACCAGAAACAGAAGAAAAGGAACAAGGGATAGAAATCCGATTTGAAAAAATAATGACAGAAAATTTCCCAAACCCAGAGAGGGGACAAGCCAAGCAAGTTCAGGACACAAAGAGGGTCCCAATCAACATGAAGCCAAAGAGGTCTGCTCCAAGATACATCATAATTAAAATGCAAAGTTTTTAAGACAAAGAGGGAATCTTAAAGCAGCAAGGGAGAAACAAGAAGTAACATACATGGGAGTGCCAAAAAGGTTAGTAGCTGATTTCTCAGCAGAAACACTGCAAGCCAGAAGGGAATGGCAAGAAATATTCTGAGTAATGAAAAGCAAAGGCCTGCAACCAAGGCTACTCTACCCAGCAAGGCTTTCAATTAAAATGGAAGGCAAAATAAGGAGCTTCCCAGGCAAACGTACACTCAAAGAAGATACCTCCACCAAACAAGCAGTGCAAGAGATGCTAAAGGAACTGCTCTAATACGAGGAAGAAAAAGAGTGAGAAAGAGAGATGATCCCAGGTACAAAGGGATAAAAAATGAAAGTACCTACCTATCAATAACTTTAAATATTAATGGATTAAATGCACCAATCAAAACAGATGGTGTAGTTGAATGGATAAGAAAACATGACCCACTAAATGCTGCCTGCCAGAGACCCACCTCAGAACAAAAGACCTGCACAGATTAAAAGTAAGAGGTTGGGAAAAAAATGTTCCAAGTAAATGGGCAGGAAAAAAAGAGCTGCAGTAGCAATACTTATATTAGACAAAGTAGACTTTAAAACAAGGCCATAAAAAGAGACACAGAATGACACATCATAATAGACAAGGGAAGAATTTATTAAGAAACTATAAATATTGTAAACATATATGCACCAAACATAGGAGCACCCAAATATATAAGGAAAATCTTGGAGGACTTCAAGAAAGATATAGACAGCAACAGACTTATAAAAGGGGATTTTAACACCCACTGACAAATATGGGTAGATCTTCCGAACAAAATATCAACAAAGATATTGTGGCATTGAACAATACCCTAGATCAAATGGACTTAACTGATTAATATATAGAAGCCTTCATCCCAAAAAAGCAAAATACCAATTCTTTTCAAATGCACATGGAACATTTTCAAAGATAGACCACACGATAGGACACAAAACAAGCCTCAACAAATCTGAGAAAATTGAAATCATATCAAGCATTTTCTTTGACCACAAGGACCTGAAACTAGAAACCAACATCAACGAAAAAAAACCAAAAACAGTCAAATTCATGGAGATTGAATAGCATGCTATTATACAATGAATGGGTTAATAATCACATCAAGGAAGAAAGTAAAAAGTTTCTGGAAACAAATGAAAACAAACAAACAAACAAACCCACACAACAGTCCAAAACTTATGGGACATAGCAAAGGCAGTTCTAGAGGAAAGTTCATAGCAATAGAGGCCCACCTAAAAAAGATAGAAACATTTCAAATAAACAACATGACACAAAATGTACAAGAACCAGAAGGACAACAACAACCAGAGCCCAGAGAGAGCAGAAGGAAGGAAATAACCAAGATCAGAGAAGAAGGAAATGACATAGAGACTAAAAGAACAATTCAAAAGATGTAAATTGAAACCACAATGAGATACCAGTTCATACCGGTCAGTATGGCCATCATAAACAAATCAACAAACAACTAGCACTGGAGAGGTGGTGGAGAAAAAGGAAACCTAGTATACTGTTGGTGGGAATGCAGATTGTTACAGCCACTGTGGAAAACAGGTTGGGATTTTCTCAGAAAACTAAAAATAGACCTGCATTTTCACCCCGCAGCTCCACTGTGGGGATTGTACTGTAAGAACACTGAAACACCAATTCAAAAGAACCTGTGCACCCCAATGTTCATAGCAGCACAATTTACAATAGCATTGTGCTGGAAGCAACCTAAGTGCCCATCAGTGAATGAATGGATCTAAAAACTATGGTACATGTACACTATGGAATACTACAGATTAGGAAGAAAGAAGGAGCTCCTACCCTTTTCAAGAGTATGGATAGATCTGGAGAGAATTATGCTAAGTGAAATAAGGCACGTGTTGAAAGAAAAATACCATATGATCTCACCCATAAGTGGAACTTAATCAACAAAACAAGCAAGCAAAATATAACCGAAGACACTGAAACAAAGAACAACCTGACAGTAACCAGAGGTGAGAGGGAGGGGGATAATGGTGGAAAACTGGGGAAGCATTGTCGAGTAACATATATAAAGGACACATGGACAAAGCGAAAGAGTGTTAGGATCAAGGGTGGGAGGTAATAAGGCATGGGGCGGGGCGGGTGTTGGGTGGAAAATGAAGACAACTATACTTAAACAACAATAAAATAAATAAATAATAAACAAGCAAACAAACAAATAAATAAGTTTTTGAGACATTGTCAGTTGGGAAGAGGATTAGAGTAATTCTCTGAAAGTCCAGAGGGCATGCATATCATTTCAAAGAAGTAGTTTTGGATTGAAAGAAATTTCTAACAGTGTGACTATACGTAAAGAAATGATGAGATCTGGGACACTGTAGGGTGTGTTTGGAAGGAATTTGTGCACCTATTAGTCCAGGGTCATTTTGGTTAATATTTTAGAAGTTACCTTTCAACTCTAAGATTCTTTGATCTTTAGATATAGAAATGCCACTTTACACAGACTGTTTGTTTATTACTATTAGTCACAATGTTACAGAACAACCAGTGCTGTTACAGAACAGCTCATGATGTTCTACCGCTCACCACTTACAGGCAAAATTCTGGAGTCAGAGGTTTAGTGGAAAAGGAAAGGGGGTGTTTATTTAATAACCATAAAGTTTCAGAATAATGGTAGGTTTCTTCCTCAGAGCTCCACTCACTTTATAACACCCAAAGACTAATAACTCTACCACCCTCTGCTAGACAAGAACAATTCAAAGATGTGCCAGGAATCTCTTTTCTCCCACTTAAAACTACTGTTCAATAGAAAAAGCACATTGCTGTAGCATGCTCATCAAAGCTGCATGGCAGATTTCTTGTCACAGTTCAACTCCAGGTGTCTTTCATGAGTCTGTGTGAATCTGGCCAGGCAAGGCCAAGCAGGACCATGCAGCATAGCCAGTGCTACTACTGCTTTCTATGCAGAAGGAGTGCCAGGAATACTCCCCCATCAGGAGGACTCCAGGGACCATTGACCCATGAATTCAGGCCCCTTGTGACCAACAGGGCTGGGGAGAGGAGGGAAAAGATCACGTTTCCTCACATGTTATGTTTTAAAGCTTTGGACCAAAAACCCATGCTCCACACAGCACCTGTATTTTCAGCCAATGTGCGCTGTGGTCTACCGTGTTTGTCATCCCTTCTCCCCCCAGTATCTTTGCCTCCCTTCTGGCTGACATTTTGTGAAAGTGGGCAGAAATTTCCCAGCAGTGCCCAGGGGCACGAGTGTCTCAAGAAAATTGGGGACCCTGGCCCCTAAAGCTTGTGCAGGCTCTTTGCAAGCTGTGTCATGAGCTGTCCAGCTGCTGTAGCAATTCATGCTGGTTTGTGCATCCATGTTGCCTTTGTTTACAGTTGCCCCAAGTTATGGGAAGGTTGTCACATGATTTCGGTGGTGATTTAAATCCAGGCTGCCTTTGGACCTTCCTGCAACCCCCTTCCCTTTAGGGGATAGGTCCTGGCTCTGGTGCCACTTCTGGGGTCCCTTACCCACTTTCTAGTGATCTGGCCTGACCCACCCTGTAACAATCCCCCATTTAACACCTCTGGACTTTGTTCTTACAAAGACAGAGAGCAAAGGCCTCGTTCTTTCATAGCTACTTCCTGCTGGCTATAGAAGTAGTTCTATTATCCCCTGGGTACAGAGTATCCCTATCAGAAAGGGGGTCTGGAGTGGAGGGAAACCTTCATGCAAGGGAGAAGCATCTTTCAGAATTCAAGTCAGTTGGCTGTCCCTGGAAAGGGGTGCATGTGATGTCCAAAGGATGGTACTGCTGGACAAGTTGGTATCCTTGTCCTACTTTGCAGGGTACATATCTTGAAATAGGGTTAGAAGGCATGATCAGGCCATAACCACTAAATGACAAAGACAGAGACTAATTCTAATCAGTTTCTGATTAAGAAAGAGTGGCTTCTTGGAGGAAGGTGTGCAGGGCCTGTCACATCTGTCTGAAGTGCCTTTGCCCACTAGACTTAACTTAGGCTGAGGGGAGTACTCTAGGTTTCCCCCTTTAACATGGCTGGCCCTTTTCTGTCTAAAACATTAAGGCAGAAAAGGAAACAGTTTAAGCAAAGCTGACGCACCTCCCCATATTTCACCAACTCAACCATTTAGTCTTGAGACTCAACCAAACAGCTGAGTCTTAGGAGGTGGTGATGCAGATTGGCTTCTTAAGTGAGACCAATACTATATAACCAAACACCAAGGTATTGAGGTAATAAACATACCCTGTATGAAAACATAATAGCACACATGTTAATTAACACAAGTCATAAACCAGTCTCTGAGTATGCAAGACTGTCTTTTGAGGAGATGTCTTGTTGCAAGACCTTCGCTGGAATGACATTAAATAGTGACAATCTGACAAATTCCTTCCTATAAATTGAATATCTCTGGCAATGTCACAAACCCAGGTCAGAGTCCAAGTGAAAACAGAACTCTGAGGACAGTTAGCTGTACTAGAGTCCAATATCCACAACTGAACATTGCAATTTTCCTCAAAAAATGATTTTTTATCTTAAGATTACCCTATTGTCATCAAAGAAGACTGTCAGTTTTTACTTTTGCCTTCTTATTTGCATAAATGCAACAAGAACAGAAATTAATCACATGTGCTTGTTAAATCTGCTTTGCTGGAACTTACATAAGTAACCTTTAGATTGACCTTCGGTCAGCCCTTCAGGATGTAGAAGGCAAACCACATGCCTGTCATAGGCTTTGCCTGCAGTACCTATTTTCCTCAAGTCCTCAAGGTTCCCAATATGTCTTAAAGATTTTTTATTTTTTATTGTATTATTATTTGTAGACAGAGGGGAAGGGAGGGAAAAATAGAGGGAGGGAAATATCAGTGTGTGGTTGCCTCTCACACATCCCCTACTGGGGACCTGGCCCACAACTCAGGCATGTGCCCTGACTGGGGAATTGAACCAATGATCCTCTGATTCACAGGCAGATGCTCAATCCACTGAGCTACACCATCCAGGGCCCAGCATGTCTTAAGGTTACTTCTTGCTATCTTTTAGGAAAGCAATCTTTGTTCCATTCCTGGAAAGGCTACCATGAACTACATGACCAACCAAGTTACCAGACCATTTCTCCAGTGGGCTTTCATTTGCTTCAAAAGTCAATCTCAGTTCCTCAAGGCTTTATGATAACAACCAGAGTCCAGGCATGCCTCCCTCAGGTATGATATTCTAATTCAAATCTTGGCAAACAAAACCATCACTGGCAGCTGGTCTTATTGATTTTATGCAAAGAAAATTTATGACATCACTCACTCTTTAAGAATGCCAAATTCTGGAGTAGATAAGTACAAAGCATGAAGGAAAATCCTTGTCCTTCCAATATTCACTGAAATTGCATCTCCATGCCTTATGCCTTCCATTACCTACTTTTCCACCTCATATGAAGCTTTAAACCCTCAGAAACCTCAATTTTATTTCATAACAGAAACAAAGCAAAAACTAAAGCAAAGCTAGCATTTCAAAATGGGGGGTTCTGGAACTAGTCTTAGAATCTTGTCTCACACTAACTGGTCACACCAGCTGGTCATACAGATGACCTTTCCTAGGTTGGAATGGCCCAAAGCTCCAATAGTAGATACACTCTCTCACCCACCACTGAACCAACTGGTCTCTTGGCAGAAACAAGACCTTTCACCCAAGCTGAACCCTAACTGGCACCCGGTAACCTTTCCTAGGTCCAAATGGCAGAGACAGAAGATTCCCGGTGTACATAAAAAAGATTCCCCAAGTATCCACAACATAAGAAAGCAAGAAACAAAACAAAACCTAAACAAAGAATAACTATCACCAAGCACTGGGATCCCTTTCCTTTCAGGTTTAAAACTTTCACAAACTTCTATATACCTTATGTTCATTTAAAATAATCATAACTCATATTCAATACTTGTTCTTTTCAGCAATGGGAAAGACATACTCAAACTCAGTATGAGGCAGCTAAAAGTCCCTAGGTTTGCAAACACATTCCTTAAGCACAGGTCTTTGTTCCTATTCCTTGCTATATCCTTGCTGTAGAAAGGGGCTTGGGGTGGGGGGAGGTACCTGACCTTTACCCCAGCAGAATAAATTTGCTGAGGAAGCCACAATCTTGGAAATGAAATGTAAAAAAGGACAGAAAAGACTTGGCTTTTGGAGCGACTGTCTCTTTCTTCTCCAAAAGGAGGAACTCAAAATCTCCTTCAGAAATATAGGTCCAGCTTTCCCTTCTAGCATCAATTACAGCAGCAGGGTCTGAGCCCTCCTTAGGTGATGCCCACTTTATCTGTGTCTTCCAGGCCTTTAGCAAGTCCTGGTCTCCTGGCGAAAATGGGTGTGAGGACTCATCAAATGGATAGGAGGATCTGCAATAAGCAAACTTGTGCAAAATGGTTAGTATTTGCCCTAAAGGTTCCACATATTGCTTAATTTTTGACTCATGCTCCAAAGCTAGAGGGGGCATTCCTGAAAGAGAGATTTGGAGGGATCTCCCATATACTGTTTTAAAAGGGCTCAATCCAAACCCATTTCTGGGTGCTACCCTAATTTAGAGCAAGGCAGTGTGGAGTGCCTGGTCCCATTTCGAATATGCTTTCTGGCATATTTTCACCAGCATCTTCTTCAATTTCCCAGTCTTTCCCATAGATTGAGGTATCTGAGATGCATGAAGTTTCCATTGGATCTGTAGTGCCTGTCTAATCTTCTGAGATATCTCTGAAGCGAACAATGGTCCATTGTCACCTTGAATACTGTGAAGGAGTCCAAAATTAGCTCCTTGTTGGTCATTTTCAATGAAGCTGTTCCCATTTGTATGACTCCTGGTCTAGTGTTGTCAATGATTGAGCCAAGCAATCATGCTGGAGGGCTGAGTCTCCCTCTTGGTCTGAAAACAGGGTGGCCAGGTTCAAGGTAGTGGTAGTCTAATTTGGGTAGACAACCCAAATGTTGTCTAACAGAAAGCCATAACTGGGCACCATAGGATGAATGTCCTCAATGGGTTGGATGTTAACCACTCCACCTGGGGTTCCATTGACCCAAACAGCTTGATCAACCTGCTAATTGATATGTGGGAAGTTTGCCTCTGGGTCCTTCTAGGCAAGTTGGGAGCTCCTGCAGTTGGATTTCATGTTCCAGTTGGACTTCTACACATAGTCGTCACTTCTCAAGGAAAAAGATTACTTGGGTATGCAATTTACAAAGGAAATCTCCATCCACCAATGGAATATGGTGGATGGCATGTAGAGAAAACTATGCATAATCTTTTGATCTCCAAGCTGACATTCCGGAACGTGAAGGAACACCTGTCTTTGAAATTGTCAGGTCACTTCAGTAATCATCACTGCATCCGAACTTTTCTTGCTTATCTTTGCATTTAGTACTGAGTATATAGATTCTGTATCTATGAGGAAATAAATTTGAGATATAGTAATAAGTTGGGAGATGTCTAGAGGAGCTGTTGAGCCAGCCCATTCATCATCAGATTCTCCTCTCCTTCTAGCACACTCAGTGAGGGTTGTTATACTCACTATTTTCTCTTTTGAGTTTTGGGCATTCCCTTTTTTGGTGGACCCCTTCTCCTTGCAATAGGCACACTGAATGGCTCCTAGTGGATCTTTCCTCCTTCCTTTCAGGTTCCACCTCTCCTTCTGGTTTCTCCACACTGTTTCTTAGAACACCATGGCCTGTTCTAATTTCCTTGCTTCCCAGGCATTGTAAACTTTAAAAGCTATGTCCACCTATTGGGAAAGATTCATTCCCAATGGTCTCTTTTAATGCTGGAGTTTCTTTCTGATATCTGGGACACTTTGCTAATAAAAGTCATGTTAACCACCTGAGCATTTTCTAGTGCCTCTGGGTCAGTATCTGTGTGCCTTCTATAAGCCTGATAGAACCCTTCCAGAAATTCAGAAGGATCCTCATTTGGCTTTTGCTCTAGGGTCTGTATCATATTCAGGCTCTTTTGCTTAGGTACCCCTTTCTTAAGCCCTTCCAATATGAACCTTTTATAATGTTCCAGGAGGGCTAGGTCACTAATTTTTGGGTCCCAGTTTGTCCCTGTCAAAGGAATTGCCCCAGCTGGGTTGGGAGTCCAATTAGGATTCTCTTGGTGGAGGCACTGAGCCTCTTCATTAGACTTATTTAAAACCAGCCATCTCTCACCTGCTGTTAGCAGTATATTAAGTAGGACCTGTACATCTGCCCAGTTTGGATAATGAGTGGCCAAAATGGAGGCAATAAAATCTGTCATTTTCTCAGGATCCCCTGTATATGAGAGCTTGGAAGTCTTCCAATTAAGTAAGTCTGAAGGGGAAAATGAAATATGGGCCAACAGTAGCCAGTAAGCTGGCCTTCCTGATTTACTCTGTCTATAGGGTATTGCTTCAAAGGGAACTGCCTTGCTCCAGATAGGCATGATCCCTGGCCAAATTGGATGCTCTGACTGGTCTTTGAGGGGAGGCTCAGCCCTCATCATATAGGGGTCAAGCCATTAGCTCTTTCGGACTTACTTCAGGGGTAGCTAGCAGAGAGAGTGGTGACAGGGGAGGTCTTCCTGATACCAATCCCAAGTCCCCTGGGTTCAGAACATTGCTGAGACTCATTTCCTCATTCTCCTTTTTTTTCTTGTGTCTTACTGTCAGGGAGAGGTTTTGAGGCCTTTTCCATTCTCTGCACCATCAAGGGGTTCTTTGCCCTTGGTGAAACCCTATTATGCAATTACATAAATGCATGACATAATAGACTTTGTCTCATTTGTCCAACCATTGGCAATACAATTCCAATTGCATGATGGCACGGTAACTCAGGAAACCATTTAGGGGCCATTTTTCCCACTCTCTAAAATATACATAGGTCACAGTATTGCAGTAATAAACCAAAACATCCTTAGATATTGGGTAATGACTGTACACACTCCAGTGTTCTAGAATTCTACCCATTTGGCTCCCTCCAGGAGCTAACATAGAATTGCTCCTATTGGCATGGACATACAGGCCAAGACCTATGACCAAAAAATATCCATGGAAACTAAGAATATACAAACAAAACTGGCATCCATGACTCCATTATTCTAGAGCACTCACAAGCAAACCTGCCAACCAACCTCTCAAACCATGGTCCCTCAAGCTCAACCAGTTCTCACCTGGACCCTCAAAACAGAGCCTCAGAGCCTCAAAACTTAGATGATCCTCATGACTTCTTAGAGTCTACCCAATTCCCAGACCCTTTTCCTTTCCACCTGCCAGTTGTATTGGAGCAGCTGATGCCTCAGTTGAATATGCAGGTAAATTCTCAGCCACTGGGAAACCTCATAGTCCCACTTTCTCACTCTTGGGTGGTAGGGAACCATGAACAGCTAGGTCCATTGGGAGCCACTGCTGTTACAGAACAGCCAGTGCTGTTACAGAACAGCCTCATCATGTTCTACTGCTCATTGTCAGAAGGCAAAACTCTGGAGTCAGACGTTAAGTGAAAAAGAAAAGGAGTTGTTTATTCAAAGTATATACAATGTTGGAATAATAGCAGATTTCTGCTTCAGAGCCCCATTCCCTTTAAAACACCCCAAAACAAATGACTCTGCCACCATCTGCCAGGCCAGGCCAATTCATAGATGCACCATGGAATCTCTTCTTTCCCATTTAAAAGTACCATCCTTTGGGAAACTCCAGTGGCTGCAGCATGCTCATCCAAGTTGCTTGGCAGATGTCTGATCACAGTTTGGCTCTAGGTGTCTCTCATGAGTGTGTGTGTCTGACCAGGCAGGACTGTGCAGCACAGCCAGCTCTGCCACTGCTTTCTGTGCTGGAGTGGCACTGGGAATGCTCTCTGACCACACAACATCCAGGGCCCACCAACACATGAACTTGGGACCCCTGCAGCTGACCAGGCTAGTGAGAGGAGGGAAAAGAATGTGTGTTTCCCTGCATATTCTGTTTCAAAGTCTTGACCCAGAAATCCATGTGCAGTGGGGCATCTGGCTTTCCAATCAATGTGTACTAATGTCTGCCATGTTTTCAGTCTCCCCAGTATCTTTGCCGCTTTTCTGGCTGCCATTTTACAGAAGGGGCAGAAGTTTCCCAGGAGTGCACAAGGGCACAAGTGTCTCAGTCTGAGGCAGGGGATCTGGCCCCTACAACTTGCTCAGGTTCTTTGCAGGCTGTGTCATGAGCTGCTCAGCTGCTGGGGCAATGCATACTGTTTGTGCAGCCATATTATATTTGTTTACCATTGCCCCAGGTTGTGGGAAGTCTGTCATGCAATTTGGGTCATGATTTCTATCCAGGCATCCTCCAGCACTTTCTCCAACACCCCTGTCTGTGGAGGGTGGAGGTGGTGGCTCAGGCAGGCACTGTCCAGTGATCTGGTCTGACCCATCCTGTCACAGCAATAGCAAACTGTAGATATCCCAAAGCATCCAAATGTAAACATGGCTTATGTGGTCTCCTGGGACTGAATCTCTGCCAATGTCCACCATTGTCCAACAATGCTTTCCCCCTCATTCAACAGCAGGTGACCTTCCTGGTGGCCTTCCTAGGGACTTCTCTTTTTGGCTCAGAGTCATCACACATGCTAGTCCATCTGCCTACACTTCCTTTTAATTGTCTCTTCATTAACTTTCTACATTTCCATGTAAATGTCTCTCTTTCCTATGAAATTCAGGCTTACTCAGCTGGTTTTCTCCCTCTTTTAAAGGTCTATGTAGCACTGTATACAGTTGACCCTTTACCAGCACAGGTTTGAACTATGTGGGTCCACTTACATGCAGATTTTTGAAAATATATATTATAAATGTATTTTCTCTTCCTTGTGATTTTCTTAATAATATTTTTTTTCTCTAGCTAACTTTATTGTAAGAATGCACCATTTAATACCGGTGACATACAAAATGTATTAATTGATTGTTTCTGTTGATGGTAAAGCTTCCTGTAAACATTGGGCTGTTATAAATAACCTATAAGCAGATCTTTGACTGTCTTGGGGTCGACTCCTGTGTTGTTTAAGGGTTAACTGTTCTTCCTTTTGTAACATGTCTCACTCCATTTGAGATTTGCCTGTCCCTGTATTTTTTTCCTACAGGGCTCAGTTCTTTAAGAGGGTGAGAGCACCCTTGGTTCATGGCTGTATCATCTTAGTACAGTTCCAATCACAAGGTTTCTGATTAAAAATGCTAGATGAATGTTATCCTGGTACATTTTTTAAATGCTTATGTACATTGATATCAGATTTACTTTTAAATTTTCAAGAACTCACGCATTGTGTGTGGTACCATAATGGGGGGAAGATGAACTATGATAATTTAGGAATTGGAAAGCCTTTGAATATTTTAGAGTTTTATTTCCTGACAATGTTGCACAGTTTCTTTCACGTGACAATGCCTTCAGTGTTCTTGAAACAGCCTTCACCACACATCACAACAATCTTCACCAAACAGGAACAAAAATGCTGATCAGAATCTCTTGACATGGGGGCAGAGTAAGCCTAGAAGGGAAAGAAGTACTAATAGTGAGAAAGGTGGTAAAGAGAAAAGACAAGAAATTGCTTTGCACACAATTTTACTTGGTTTATTTTTTTAGATGAAGTAAGAATTTAAGATTAATGCTCCTTCACCCCTTTCACTTCACCCCAAATTACAAATATACAGGAAAGAGTTTGGCTATTATCTTTCAGATGGAAATTTAGAATGTTTTACTGAAATCCAGCGATATTTACCCTTTTGGTTTTTGAAAAGTTGTTGTTTACTATTGCTATTGCTTTTGCCTAAGAAAAATTAGTTTCAGTCTCACAGGTTTTCCAGTTTATTAACAGGTTTTCATACCAGCTGGCATGAACTTCATGGAGACTTTAAATCTATTTTTACTGTCCATGGTTCATTAGATGTGGTTTCTCTGACTGTCTTTGGTAGTTTTGAGACTAGATTCAGAAAGTGAGATAATTGTTTCTCTGAGCTTGTATGACTATGTGAGACCATTCTTCTCCTGCCTATCCAATCCCTATTTGCTTTTGCTGCAAAAAAAATAATGCAAATCTTGCACTACTTACTGTCTTGATGAATGTGTAGGCCCTTGGTTGGCATTTGAACAGAGGAAATACATGGCCAGATTCATGTGTAATATTCATAGGGTTACTGCTCACAGAAGCAGTTAAGGTTTTTTTTATCCAGGGAAGAGATGGTAGAACAGTTATGGCCTCTGTTATAATAGCAGCCATTGTCTTAGGAACATCAGCTGAAAACTTGTTTTAGTGGTGAAAATTAAAAGAAGAATAAAGCTTATAAGCCACCATGGCATGTGCAGGTACCTGAGTGCATGTGGATCCATTTTCAGTAGAGAGGGAGTTTTAGTTGGGTTTTTTTTTTCTGCTAGGACTGAGAATGTGTCTCTGATGAGTCATCCTTACCTCCATCTGATTATATTAAAGTAAAAAAAAATTTCCTAAGAAATTTAGAGGGTTACTGAGATAAGTAAGGACTTTACACCAATGTTCTTCTTAGGACTAAAGATCATCACACTTGTGGGGACACATGGATTAGATTTGTTATCATAGTCCCAATAGTGAGATCTTCAGGGCAATAGAGCCAGCAGATATTTGTGTCTAAGTCACAAAGCAGGACAATAAATTCTGTGGTGGTCTATATTTTAAAGCAGTGACTGGAACATTAAAGGGGGAGCTCCAGGTAAAGTCATGGTGGGGAGGCATCAGTTGGGATTTGATGGCAACTGTAGCATCCCAAGGAGGATGCGGCAGAACACCTCAGACCACAGTGACCATTTGGGAACTTTTGGTAAATAAGCCTTTGGATTCTAGAGTTTAAAGAACATGGTGATAAAGTTTGATGAGAGGAATAAATGTAATTGATCAGGGAGGAGATTGTTATTATAATCATGCTTAAAAGAATCGTAAGTCAACCTGGCCTCTGAAGGGACAGCTCTTCTCCCTGAACGAGCATCTTTGCTACTGTCCTTCCCTCAGCTAGGCTTGGCCACAGCACATGGCTGCATTGAGCAGGTTCCCTAGGGTGACTCTGGCTGTGTATGCATGAGTGCATCCCACAGAAGGCAATAGTGATGCTTGTCCTGGGCTGCATGTGAATATAGATCCTCATCTCCAATGCTATCACATTGTCACATTGGATGAGTTCTAGATATGAAGAGGAAAAAAGGAAATACAACACCCATGTCACACCAATATGCAACAGCCAGAGTTCTGAAAGAAAATAGGCCACATAACTAGATCTCTCTCTCTTTTTTTCTCTCAGCCAAAAACAGCAGAAGTTATATGAATTCATATTTGTAACAAGGCTGTGTCCTCCACAATGTTGGCCCCATTGAAAGCCTTGCCATCCTTGGCCCTGCTGCATCACTCAGTCTGCAAAGTCAGAGGGAGGTGACTGAGGTGATCGTGAAGTAGTGCAGGGACATCTGGCGCTAAGTTTAGCAGAAGTCCAAGTGATTGCTGGGTAGGATCTTTCCTCAGGATCGTTATGTGGCCTCAAGGACAACTGAGGAAGCATGGCAGAGAGCTGCACTGTATTGGAAAAGGCTGTTCATCTTAGCCTTTTTTTCTAAAGTCCATGCACTTCATTTATTTTAAAGGCTGGAAAGATTCCTTTACTATTGGCCTTTCATTACCTAATTAAAATAAGAACAGTGTGTGAGTGACTGTAACATATAAGAAAGTCTCTCTTCTCTGGGCAATTTGGACTTGCAAACCCTGTCAGATGTTCCCCTGGAGGGTGACATCCCCAGGATTACCCTTTCACATACCCCAGGTAGGAACACTTGTATGTAAAAAAGGTGACGTGGAAAGATGGGGAGGCTTTTTCACAAAAGCACTGAGCACTCGCACATAAACTACTCGAGTTTGTGTGAGTGAGGGAGGGAAGAGCATTGCTGAAGAAGCTGAGATATTTTTCAGAACGCGGCAAAGCCATGTGATGATCCTGCCTAAAGCAAATATTAAAGCAGCTCTTTATTATTTATTTGTCTTATGTTAAGACAAATATATGTGCCCTTCACCTTTCAAGAAAGGAGGTTAGAAAAGGTGCAGGTGAGAAAATGTAACCCTCACCTTTCATAAGACCCTGAGTGCACAACCTAAATCTTGCATATTTTATATTCTCAATGTTTAAAGGTAAGTAACTTAATGAATTCTCTATCCTACCACTGAGCTTGTGACAATTAAGGAGGTCAGATCATAATTCTATCCTGCTCTTACCATAGAGGGTGTTGAATGCAGCCTCTCACAGGGGAGCATGAGGAGGATTCTCCTTAGAGACAAGGCTGGTTGTCCTACTATTGTCTGAGGCCATGAAAATCAGGGAAGTGACCTGGGTTAGGCAGTCAAGGACCCATGGTGCAGCAGGAAGAACCTGTTTCTTTTTTCAGGCTTCTATAGTAGTTTCACACTATTAACAGTGGGTATATTAGTAGGTTGTGTTTTGGGAGCTTTTCATTCTTTCTCATAATTTGCCTCTCTTTCAGATTGCACCTTTGTTGGATGCCCTTAGTGTTTTCCTGCAAGGCCATAACCTTGGGTCCTGTGGTGTCTTCCTTACTCCTGGGCTCTAAGGTGGCCCCTTCTTTGATGTGACCTCAGCTCCCACTGAAGACTCAGTTATCCATCTTTAGCTCAGATTTTCTGCTGGAGCTCCAACACCTCACTTATGTGTTAAACTGGAGGCCTCATAAACACCTCAAGACCAATATTTTCAAAATCCAGTGTATTCGTGAATTTGCTTATCAATAACCTGCATGTGCCAGATCCTGTGCTAGAAGTAAAACACTAAGCCCACCATTAAAATGTTCAATGATAAGGCAGCTTCAGTATCATTTTTAAGAACATAAGCTTTGGAGAAAGAAAAACTGTGTTTGGTCACTTTTAAGCTGTATAAACTTAGGCAAGTTACAGAACTTCTCAAAATCTCAATGTGTTCACCATTAAAAGGGGATAACAACATTAAAGTCTTGAAGCTAGTATAAGAATTCAATGTGATAACATGTGTATGAAAGATACATAAACAATGCATGATATACAGTTGAGATCAATAAACATTAGTGGTTATAAAAAATGTGTAAATAAGTATTGGTACACTTAACTCTACTTTGGTGGATCAGGGGGAAACTTATGGTGTCAGAGGTCTTGCAGTCACTGCTTGGAGATTAGAAGCAGGCAGCCAGGTGGGGGTAGAGGGGCAGTGATCCATCCTGTTTGTGAAATGAGCAGTGAAGTGGTCATTGAGCAGTGTAATTTTGAGAGCAAAGAGTTTGTGGGGATTAATGAGGAGAGACAGAGGCAGAGTGGATGCAGATGTTCCATCATGAAGTATCTCACGTATTAAGCCATTGAAGGAATTGAAGCAAGAAAATGGCAGGATCAGATTGGAATTTTAAAAAGAACATATTGACAACTGTGTGCAGTAGGTTGGGGTTGTGCCAGCTCAAAGCAGTGAGACAAGTTAGGAGACAATTGCAGCAATCCAAGGAGAGTGATGAGAGCCTGGATTAAGGTGATGGTTTTAAAGATTGATACGAATGGCAGGGATCTGAGTGGAGATGGAGGTGGAATCTGCAGGCCTTAGTATCTCAGTCTCAGGACTAAACAAGAACAAGAATCTGGATGCCTGCCATACTTCATCTATGGGCAAGTAGGAGGATGGGAGCACCATTCATTGAGCAGAAGGTGGAAGAGAAAAATATTTTCATAATGGGTTCAGTTTGGGACTGAACACATTTTTTGTTAGATTTATTGAAGGACTGATGTCTAATGGCAGATGTCTTCTAGATGCAAAACAACAAACCTGGGAGGTGATCAGGGCCCTTGTGTGTTCAGATGGAGAGCCAGGCCCCAGGAGAGGAGCAAAGGCAAACCTAGGGAATAATGCACATGTAGGATGGAGGATGGAATCATGGGTTTTAGAGGGCAATAGGAAAGCTCGACATTATGGAGAATGACCAAGGGAGTGACTCTCATTGTCACAGACTCAAATATATCCACTTAGAGAAGTGGAAACTGACCACTAGGTTGGGCAACATGGAGACCATTCATGCCCTTGGTCAGAACAATTTTACTGGAGTTGTGGAAACAATGCTAGAATGTAGTAAGTAGAAAAGAGCCCAGGAAGGAGGGAGGGTGGCTCTCCACTATTTCTACTACCTCAAGAAGCTTTATCATGGAAAAGGGAGAGGAAGAGATGATAGAATTTAAAAAGGAATTTGAATTTGAATAAAGCCTTTACTTTTTTTTTTTTAGAGCAAATTTAGGAGAATGCTGTGAGTGGGGGCGTCCTCTGTTTTGTTTGCAATACTTGACACATGTAAGTATTCACAAAACTTTGTTGAAAACAAAAAAATTAAGTTCCAAACATAGAGCATGTTCCCAAGCCAGTCAGTACAATGCTGAAATATTTTAAGAGTATAAACCCAGTGCTGATGGTGACATACAAAAAAGGAATCCCATTTAGTGACATTTTAAATTAATAAGTGGGCAGATTGTATCAGCAAGGAAGCTGGACCATGCGGGGCTGGAAAAGCAGGGAAAGCAGTATTGAGACTCTGTCACTCTTCCAGGCTTCCAGGATAATGGACCGTTGGTATGTAAACATGCTGACAGGGCACGGAGTCTGGTTGCTTCAAAGGCTTTGTCTTGGCCCTGAGGCGAGCCTCTCCTATCTTGGGGTGGAGGAGAAATACAGGAAAAGGTGTTTAGGAGAATCGTTATTGGACTGGAGTAGCTTAAGTAGTACCCTCTCACATCTGTGAAATGAATCATGGCAAGAATCATGACAAAAATGACCATTTATTTAAGTTTCTATGAAATCATAACAAGAAAGAAGGTCTAACTTAGGCCTTTTTTATTCTCTTTTATTTTGAGTCACACATTTTGGAGCTCTCTGACCATTTTGACTCTCAGATGAAGATGCCCATTTCCAGAACATTCCTTACTGTATGTATTACCTTGAGATCTTGTTGTCATCATTGGGGATGTTTCACAGTAGTGCTGGGTGAATCCTACAAAACCCTCACAGTGTGAAACATGAACTAATTCTAGCAATCATCAATATTTATCAGCTATTTTGGTGAGAACTTTCTCTCCAATGTCATGCAACAGACATAAAAACCTGTCTGCTAATTTAAGAGAATTGCCTAAGCAGGGCTATTTTTGTCTTAAATACTGCTACCCTTGACTAAATGAGCCTGGCTGTTCCATCCTGAAAAATCAGTATTATCTTTTACCTTGGCTCTCTCCTGCTCCCTTTGAGTAAACCCATTAACTAACCAGTGGTGTCCAAACTTTTCGCATCTCTGGGCCACACTGGAAGAAGAAGAGTTGTCTTGAACCACACATTAAATACACAGAAACTAATGAAAATTGATGAACAAAAAGGAAAGGCTTTAAGTAAATTTACAATTTGTGCTGGGCCACATTCATAGCCATCTGGGCCATGGGTTGGACATCCCTCGACCCTATTTACTGGTATTCTCACTTTAATAACTTTACATACACATAATTACTTTTAAGATAAAGTAGTGTAGAATTTTTTCAAGTATTTTTATTAATGATTATTTCAATATTCCCATTAGGCAAAGGTTAAGAAATTGAAGTGTAACAATATTACTTTCATATCACATACTTGTTAGGGCTATGCTTAAAGGTAGAACCTCAGTTTCTGGTCTCCTAAGTCAGGGTTGCTCCAGGAGAACTGAACACACTGTATGGCATCCACTGTGCTAGGAATTTGCAAATGTTAACTCACAATCATGAGGTGTTATCATTAGGTCCATTCTACCTGTGAGGGGATTGAGGCTTAGAGAGGTAAGGCAATGTTTTCCAGGTGATACCATAATAAATTGTGGAGCTGATTTATGCCCAGACATAATTGATTTCAGACTTTAAGCTATGTTATAATACCTCTGTAGCTTGGCGTGAGCTCTTATTCTATGACCAAGGTCACTGCACTTGGCTGCACAGCAGTGTCTGGCTGAGCCCAAGGTCTCCTTGCTGTGCTTACCTAGCCTGGGGCCATGGCAAGAAGCAGTGTCATCAGGGAGGGATATCTTGGAATATCCAGCGGGGACACTTTTTCTACTTGGTTTGTTGGAGTGGTGCCTTTTCTGTTGCATTCAGAGATACCATATGTGCTAGTGGTGAGCCTCCAGGATTGAGCATGTATATTGATACCTTGGGATAATTACTCTGCTGCCTCAGCCAGCCCACCTGTAACATGGGCCTGGGGTACAGCCAGGGCTTAAGAGGTAGAAACTTCAAAGTTAGTTTATACCTTTATAGCTACCTTATGGGCTGAGGGTGGGGAGAAGCTATTTTCATTGGAAATAGTGTTATCTCATTACTCTATGCAGGCAGGTCTTAATATCTAGGTTTGAGATTGTGTATTTATTTGTGAAGAAATGATCATGGAAAATGTGATTAGTTACCAACTTCCTGATGATAAGAAAGACTGTAACATTTTCTCAGCAGTGAAAGTATCAGGTTACTGGGAACTTTCCTCATGCTGAGTTTCTGGTGGAGTTTCATCAGTGCCTGAGATGATACCTGGAAAGTCCATAAAACTTCAAAGATCCATGAACAAGACAACTTCCCCACTTCAGATACCCCATTGTACCTTGCACTTCAGCTTTGACGTAGGTTTTCTGAAAATTAAAACTCTACTCCAAATTAGGGATTTGGAGCCATGTGAGTGTGTGAGTTGGGAAATTCTGAACTTCTAATGAGATGTGGAATTATTGAGTTCCTGGATTGGCCAGGAGAGGTTGACTTCCTCATCTTGTACTTCTTTTGGTCTGGGTAACACTGACTGAGGAGTTCCTTTGGGGAGAGAGTTACTTAAGTGTCTTTAAATGATGAGTATAATGATGGGTGTGATTATTCGACATTAAGAAAAGTCGGGGAACTCATTAGCTCACCTCGCTGCCTTGTGTATGTGCATTAGTCTGGTAAACTTAATGCCTCTGGCAGAAATGGAAAATACTTCCCACACTTGAGTTATGATTGCAGTGAAAATCATCACTTGGATATACTGACTTGGGTGCATTAAAAGTTTTACTTGTTGTGTCAGCATGTTCACTGTAGGTGTGCAGAGTGGAATGCACATCTCGTTTTCAGATGAAGACCAATTCAACTTTAAACACTTTCTCCTAATTCTCTGGAGCTATAGAAAACTGTCAGACTTCAACTCTTGTTAAATTGCCCCATTTCCATTGGCTTCACTTATAAAAATACATCAGTTTTGTGTCCAACTCACAAAATTGAGACCCAAAAGGAAAAATAAATTCCTCATGAGGTCATCCCTATAGTCTGAACACTATCTGGTAGACTTCTTTCTTGAGCCACTAAAATGGCAAAGATCTTGGATATCAGTCCAGCTGTTGGAGAGAAGAGAAGAGGCAGGATAATAGCCAGGAGTGGTGTCTAGTATGAACCCCAGGCATGCGCAGGCACACAGAAGATGGAATAGTGCTGGGAATTGATTATAGCTACTTATATGGGAGCAGAAAGAAGCATATCCCACATGTGTATATGTTGGGGGAATAATAAAAAAAAATATTTGGAGAAAAATAAAATGCTTACTCATTTCTTTTTGGGTATTTAGTCAAAAAGAGTGTCAGAAAATCCAAGAATATAGCTGTTTGCTTTCTGTTTCGAAAAGGCAAACAAGTTCTAGAAATATTAAAAGCAGGAGCAGAATTGAGATGGCTGTCAGCTGTATTTGGTAAGAGATCTGGGTGTGAGTGTGTGTCTGGAAATTTTAGCTCATTTCTTGGTGTTCAACAACTCAGTCAGCATTCCCAGCCAGCCGTCTGGTCATCGACCTTCACAGATGTCTGTGGAGATGGGAAAATTTCAACACCTCACTAGTGAGGTCCAGACTGAGGGGACCATTCTTCAGTTTTGTTCTTTCAGGTAGACTTTTGCGAATGACGTGAAGAAGTCCAGCAATTCCCTAGTCCTGGCTTTGGGAGCTCAAGATTTGTTTTCCGATAGGGCTCTTTTGAGGCATTTGAGAATATTGAGAACATATCATCATGTTTATTTTATTTTATTTTATTTTTCATTTTCCTAAAAAGTAACTTGATAGCTTTGTATTTCTCTGTGGATAAAATCATAGGAAGTTACTTTATGTTGCTTGACAGATGATATTGTTAACCCTCGTAGCATGTAGTATGTGTCAGGAGCACATTACACACAGCACACAGCTTTGGACATTCTGTAGTCTCTTAAAAGATGGGTGCGAGTTGCTTGCTATAAGCATCAAACCATCTCTGCTCTCACAAGAGTGGCTGATATTGGTTACCACCTGTTAGTTTGATTGATATAGTTTACACACTTACTTTAAATAAAAATGCACATAAAACAGAGCCCACCTTTGATCTATAAGTGGTACCAAAACAATAGATTTTACTGGGAACTCAGCCTTTCTCTGTCAAATTGGTTGGCTATTCAGACATTTTTAGGAAAGATAAATATTTTGCTCATCTCTTGAGATTGAAAGTAAGTTCCATAAAGGTGCTTTGATGTAAAATTTTAAAGCTTTTTCTGGCTTGCTAAAACCTTCCATACCTGCAGAAATTCTTTGTGGCTATTTCAGCTGAATACCTAATCAAAGTTGACGTCCACTGGAGACCACTAATGAACCCATGAAGCAAAGCTCTGTGGGCACTTCCATGATCAGGGTAAAGTCTTTATTTAAGTTAGATTTTGTACATTCCAGGAGTCAAAAATTGGAAGGGTTGGCCGAGTCTGTATTTCTAATTTTTCCTTGCTGAGAACTCCCATAAAAATTTATATCTTTGAAGATGGAAAAAAACAATAATTTCCAGGTCTGGGTTATATTTTGGATATGTTTCTGAGAATACAATTATTTCTCTGTTCATACTTGGGAGAATTAGGATGATAAGAGCTTATTCAAAAATTATATGTTACATAGATATTTAAAAATTATATACATCTAAAAACTTTACATATACAGAGCCAAATTACATGTGCAATGCTAAAAGTATATATACATATACATACATGTATATATATTCATATATACACACACACATACATACATACATACACACACACATATGTATATCTGAAAGAGGTGGTCTTTCTTTAGAAAAATATTTTGATTGGTCATTGTGGGAAACCCAATTGAGCTCTGGGACAGTCTTCAGAGGGGGAGAACACAAGACTGTGCAAGGCTGAAGAAGGGTTGAAAGAATTAAGCACATTTCTAAGATTAAGTTGACCTAATGTACAAATATGTAAGTAGTTTGCATTGCCCTGATGTCAAGTTTTTTGTGTGATCAAGCCTTCAGTAATGTTGGCTTTTTACATGGTGGGAATCATGTAAACAGGGCTTATCTCATGGAGACTTGTAATGCCAAGTGTAAAGGAAAAGACATTTCTTACCCAAACTGTCAGTTAACCATTGCCTTGTGGATCATGTGTCTCTTGTGTTACTTTGATATCTGTCAGACTTTTCATATGCAGGATAAAAAGGACTACTTTCTGTGAAAATGAATTTTACTGTGAGAGCTCTTAAGTTCACTAATGTAGTCACACTCAGAGTTCTAAGGATATTTATAATGGGGTTGTGCATCTGTGTTATTTTAGCTTAAATTTTTTGTTTTTGCTACTATAACAAGTTTTAAAATGAATGAAGCTAGTCATTTTTATTTCAAACTGGTTTTAGCTATCAATTCAGGCTTTTATTACTAGGGCATTTCATTCTATTTTTTAAAATTATATTTTATTGATTTTGATATTACAGTTGTCCTGATTTTCCATCTTTGCCCCACCTCCACCAAGCACCCCCCACTCCCTCAGGCAATCCTCCCATTGTTCGTGTCCATGGGTCATGTGTCTAAGTTCTTTGGCTACTCAGTTTCCTATATGGTACTTTACATCCCCATGGCTATTCTGTAACTACTTATTTGTACTTCTTAATCCCCTCACCTCTTCACCCCTCCCCTTCCCCCCTCCCATTTGGCAACCATCTGGTAACTAACACCTTTTCTCTTGCTGCTTTTAAGAGTCTCATTGTCTTTAAACTTTGGCCTTTTAATTATGATGTGTCTTGCACTGGGCCTCTTTGCATCCATCATAATTGAGAATCTCTGTGCTTCCTGGACTTCCATGTCTATTTCCTTCACCAAATTAGGGAATTTTTCTTTCACTATTTTTTCAGGTAGATTTCCAATTTCTTGTTCTTTCTCTTCTCTTCTGGTGCCCTATGAGGCAAATGTTGGACCTATTGAAGATGTTCCAGAGGCTATTTATACTACCCTGTTTTTTTGGATTCTTTTTTCTTCTTATTGTTCTCAGTGGGGTTTTTTTGCTTCCTTATGTTCCAAATCATTGATTTAAATCTCGGCTTCATCCACACTACCGTAGTTTCCTTGTAAATTGTTCTGTTTTTCAATTAGTGTATCCTTTGTTTCTGACTGGGTATTTTTTAATGCTACTGAGGTCCTCATTAAGTTTCTTTAGCATCCTTATAAACAGTGTTTGAAACTCTGCATCTGAAAGATTGCTTATCTCCAATTCAGTTAGCTCTTTTGCTGGAGTTTTGATCTGTTCTATCATTTGGACCACATTTCTTTGTCTCCTCATTTTGGCAGCCTCCCAGTATTTGTTTCTATGTATTAGGTAGAGCTGCTTTGACTCCAAGTCTGGGTGGTTTGGCCTAATGTAGTGGGGTCCTGTAGGGTCCAGTGGCACAGCCTCACTTATCACCCAAAATGGATACTCAAGGTTCACCCTTCATGTGGGCTGAGTACACCCTCCTCTTGTAGTTGAGCCTTGGTTGTTGTTGGCAGGTCAATGAGAAGAATTTACCCAGGCCTGTCAGCTGCAAGGACTGGCTATGACCACTAACCACCAACCTCTGCCATCCATGGAGGATCAACTCTGCAGGAGCAGGATGGTGGTGCTCCAACATTGTCTGTATCTGTCCATTGGGTGCACTGTCCTTGGGGTTTCCTGGGAGATGCAGGCTGAAGTCATACCCCATCTGTATTTTGCCCGGGGCCACCAGCTTGAGCTGTAAAACAATCTGAGATGGTTGCTACTTGTGCTGGGCTTGGAAATTTGCAGGCAAAGCTAAGCTGTGAATCCAAGCTGGCTGCTTCTGGGGTTCACTGAAGCCAGTTGTTGCTTGTTTGATAGGATTTAGGAGTCAGGACCAGCCATTCTTATGGAAAAGCAGCATGGGAGCGTCCATAATTTGGCTGGAGTAGAGCCTCTGGGGATCTCCAAGGCAGGTCAAACCATGATAGCCAGGTTGGTGGAGTCTCAGATATGGTACAAGCATACTAATTCTGTAAGGGAGGTTTAATAAAAGGACAATGGCCTCTGCTCACCTTGATGCCAAACACTTCACTTTCCCCCTGTATAGCTGTGGTGCCTTTCAAGCTGCTACCCTGGTGCTGGAACTCAGAGAGAGTGAGTATGAGTAGGTAAGTCTGTGTGTGAGTTCTTTAAGAGGAACTGCCTGGGGCTCCAGAAGTTTCTTCCACTGACTTAAACCCTGCTGGTTTTTGCAGCCAGAATTTGTGGGGACATAGCTTCCTGGCACTGGATTCCTAGGCTGGGTGGCCTGGTGTGGGTCTTGGGCTCCTCAATCCCAAGGTATCTCTCCTAAATTTTTATCCACATGGATGTTGGGGCAGCCTGTTCTATGTCTGCATCCCTCCTACCAGTCTTGATGGATGTGCTTTCTTTAATTCCATAGTTATTAGATTTCCTTTCAACTTGATTTTGTAGTTGTCAGACTTCCATTCAACTCAGTTTCTGACATTCCTGAGGCATGGCTGTTAAATATATTTTAGTTGTATTTTTGATGTAGTTGTGTGAAGAGACGAGCCATGTCTGCCTACACCTCCATCTTGACCAGAAGCCCAGTCTATTGTTTTTTTAATTCATTCTGTGTGAATAGATGCAATTGTTTTTCATTAAATATGTAGAAATAATGTATTAAGTGACTTTATAAAATTGGCATAAAATAAATCCTCCTTTGAGGAAATATGTCATATACACATACAAATAGATAAAGTAACTTTAAAATTTCAATTTACACTACATCTATGAAGAATCTGTAAATGTAATGATATAACATTTAGTTACAACTTTACAAAAATAAATTATGTTGAGTTTACTGGTTTCTGAAGTACAATGAGAAGATGGCATGTAGGTATCAAATCATGGTTGTATATAGAAGGCTTCCTAATGAATTATATTTTAGGTAAATGCCAGATTGAGGAGGTTCCTCATCTGTGTTACTTGGGAAGGTTTAAACAAATAGTTTAAAATAAAGATCTACTGATCTGAGTTGACCACTTTGATGATTGCTCAAGTAAATACAAGCAAAAGAAAATGCTTCAATTATTAAATAATTAAGTTTACAAAGGGCTCCATGAATAATTCAGATGTTTTCCCCGAATTTGCAACTATTTTAAAAAGCATCTAGTAGGTACTCAGTTGGTTCTGTTGACCTGATTGCCCATTTTTAAAAACAGATTCATTCTGTTGTGATGGCTCTCCACGTGGGAAATCTTTCCTGACTAGAGATTCTGACTTCAGAGATCTTTGGTAGGGTTTGCTCACTAGGGTGTTCTCTTTAAAACTCCCTAGGAGAATCAAATATGCAGCCATGGGTTGAAAGCCACTATTCCACTGGATTTACTGGCTTTTAAAAAAAAATCTCATTCTCTAATTCAGCAGTCAGCTTTTTGGAAACAAAGACATTGTCCAGAACTGTGTTCCATATCCATAGTAGAGAGTCTGGTCATAGTGAGCAGTTGGTAAGTGTCGGATGAATGATTTCATGTGCTAAGTCTTCTAAGATGATCACATCAACTGTCAAACCTACACGACTTCTAGTAAAATTGCTCAGAAATTAAGTTGAAACATGAAAAGTAGAAATAGCCTTAACTCAACAAATCACGAAGACAAGAGATATCTTGTCAAAAGTCCCAACCTGTGGAGTCAGTAGCAAGCAAAGGAGTGGACTCTAAATTCAGCACTCAAGGTCAAGGGTATGAGTTCCAAAGATTCTAGAAGGGCCATCGTCATCCAGAGCCAGGGACCAGGTAGGACACAGACAGGATCAGGGAGCCATGTATGTAGCTCACAGAAGGAAATGATGACCTGAGGACCCATATCCAGGCTTAAAGGAGCTGAAGTCCCCCCAGATCTAATGAATGCCAAAGAACAGCTCAGGAAAGAAGCTTGAAGATGTTTTATTGTTTTTTAGCTTCTAACCAAAATAAATGTAGATTAGAACATTACCAAGGCATAAGTATTTACCACACTGAACCAGGCAAACAATAATTTATCTAGGATTACAAACTTTAAAATAGGCAAGTTTTTTGTTTGCTTGTTTTGCATTCATAGATGAGCTCTATTGAAGTCTAGAGAAGTTTACATTACTTACCTAAGATAAATGGTTAAGATGTGGCCTAGCTGGCATTTTATGAATGATGAATGATCAAAATGCCAGCTCTGTGCTTTCACAGTTTCTCCCCATAATGTGAAGGAGACAACAGAGATGCTCCCAGTGTCCCTCTCCTTGCCTCACTACTCACAAACTCATAAACTCACATTTTCAGGATGAATTCTCTGAGGCAAAGTTGCAAGCACTAGCTTATCTACTTGGAAACCATTCTTTTGAATGAAAACTGTATTAAAATATTGGCTCGGTTATGGTTTCCTGCTCAATTTTCCAAAAAAAAAAAAATCCTTATAACTGTCAGTAGGTTTGGTCTAAGAAAGTCCTCAATCTTTAGCAAATACTTTATCATGTAAGCAAAAGCTAAGGAGGATGTGTAATTTCTTGTGAAAATTAAAGTAAATTTGCTTTCTTGCTTTCTTGCTGAAATTACAGGTTGTGGGATTCGTCCTGTAACCTTTGGTGTGTTTCATATTTCATAACACAGAGAGTGTCTATTATTCCTTTCAGTTGGCCTTAAACTGTCAACCTTTTCCTTATTCTGTCTTGAATATTTTATGTTTAGTCTTCCTAGTATCCTTGGGATAGTTGTAAGTTTTATACGATCAAGTCCTTCATACTTTTCAGATATTTTTCCTTTAAAATTCATGCTAGTGAAGATGGCAAGGTGGTAGAGGAGTGAATGGAAGTCACGCTGACCTCCCCCCAGGACCAATCTGGAATTACAAATAAATTGGGGAGAAATCACCCAGAACCAACGACTGAACAATAATGAGAGAGAAACCTTATAATCTTGGACAGATAAAAGAATTAGCTTCAGCACAACCTGAATGGTAAGGAATGTGGCAGAGACTGGAGAAGGCTGGCTGGACACCCACAGGCGGCAGCACCAGTGCCAGTGGGATAGTTAAGCAACCAGTTGGATCCCCCTGAGAAGTCTGGGGTCTAAACCGTAAGCAGGGATCCCCAGCCTACAGCACCAGAGTCCAAAAAGCACACAGATAATAGCCATCTGCAAAAAGCAGCAGGATTGCTCACTGACAGAGATGTGCAGCTGGAGAAGCAAAAAGCCATTTGAAGGGCCAACATATAAATTATTATCTGAAACTGCTTACCCTGGGCTCTGGCAAAGGTGGGGTCAGAGTGGGTTAGAGATGCCTGAGGAGAGATGCCTGGGGATAGAGGCTTTTGGGAGAGAACTGAGAGAGTAGCTGCTGGGATATGGTGCTGAGTCATCCTCGATATGGCAGTAGTCATCTTGCTTAGGCAGAGCACTCCCCTGAGCAGTGGCAGCCTAAGAGGAAATAATTGCCCTGCCCCCAGGAGGGACTTTGCCCTGGCCCTGTGGTGCTTAAGCCTGACAGCTGAGTGCAGAGTGGCAGCTACAGATGGTAGATCCTTGGCAAAGGCAGGGCAAAGTGGACTAGAGACACTTGAGGAGAGACTGGGGCAGAGGCTTTGAGAACTGAGAGAGTAGCCACAGGAGTCCCAGTGCTGAGTCTTCCCCCATAGGGCAGAAGCCATTTGTACTCAGGCAGACCACTCCCCTCCTAACAACAGCCAGAGGGGAAGCATTACCCTTGACCCCAGGAGGGGTTCTGCCCCACCCTATGGTGCTTAAACCTGACTGCTGAGCACAGAGTAACTAGGTTAACAACTGAAGGAGACAGCCACAGACAGTAGATCCCAGAAAGTCTCAAACAGACTAGCTAAGGTCAGACATGGTTAACATCTGACATCACCAGAGGTGGATTCAGAAAGAAAAAATAGTGGTAAATACTAGAAGCTATGGAGACAAAATCCACTGTGGTCTTCTCCATGATTTGCGATATTTTTTTACTGCATAGCTTTGTAACATTCATTTCTTGTCCATCAAGGTTGGGCACATTAAGTCACTAGATATTATACTATAGTTTATTTTTTTCCTTTCTTAAAATAGTCTTAATTTCTGTACAGCCTTATTAATACTGTTTTTTTGGCTGTAGATAGTGGGATTGCAGGAGGGAGTTATTTTTGTGAACTTGGGTTTGTTTCCTGGGCTTTGTGGTTTTGTTAGGAAGCACCTACACAACAACACACAAGGCATGGTGGACAGAGTGACCCTCAGCCAACCAGCTGGTGGGAAGGACCCACCAAAAACAACCAAACAACAATCAAAATCCAATTACTTCCAGAGAACCAACATAAATGGCATAAAAGGCATCTCAAGAGTATCAAGTTCAGGGGATCAAGGAAACTGCACCACAGAGTATCACAGGTCTCCTACCATAGAAGTTCACAACACAAAGTCAGCAGGTCAAAACAGATCAATTTAAGAAGCAGAAGCCAAAAACAAAAGGAGAATCTCACAAATAATGGGAAGACAAAGACACAACCTCAAATCCAAAGCAAAGGAGGAATCTCTAGAAAGAGTACTAAATGAAACAGTGGCTAGTAAACTATCAGATATTGAGTACAAAATAGTGGTTAAAAGGAAGCTCAATGAGCACAGTAGCAATTACCAAAAACTACACAGAAGGTATGAGGAGCTTACTGCAAATTATATTACCATGAAAAAGGACACAGAAATTATGAACAAGAGACCAGAGGAAAGGAAGAATATAATTTCTGATTTGAAGAACACAAAAGCAGAAAAGTAGAAGGAATCAAAAGCAGGCTAGATGAAGCAGAGGATGGTATCAGTGAGCTAGAGGACAAGGTAGAAAAGAGTTCCCAGAAAAAGCAAGAAAATGAAAAAAGACTCAAAAAGTACCCAGGAGAGGTTAAGGGAAATACAGAACAACATGAAATGTAATAATATACATATAATAGGGACACCAGAAAGAGAAGAGGAGCAAGGGATAGAAAACCAGTTCAAAAAAGTAATGATGGAAAACTTCCCCAATCTGAAGAGAGAAAAAGTCACATAAGTCCAGGAAGCACAGAGGGTCCTGATCAAGAGGAACCCAAAAAGGCCCACTCCCAGACACATCATAATTAAAATGGCAGATATCAAAGACAAAGAGAGAATCTTAAAGGCAGCAAGAGAGAAACAAGAAATAACATACAAGGGAGCCCTGATAAGGCTAGCAGCTGACTTTTCAACCCAAACACCACAAGCCAGGGGGAATGGCAAGAAATATTCCAAGTAATGAAAGCAAAGGCCTCCAACCAAGACTATTTTACCTAACAAGGCTCTCAATTAAAATGGAAGGCAAAATAGGGAGTTTCCCAGATGAAAGAAGGATAAATGAATACAGCTCCACCAAACCAGCGTTGCAAGGTATGCTAAAGGGGCTGCTTTAAGAAGAGGAAGATAAAGAGTGAGAGGGAGAAGAACACAGGTACAAAGGGAAAAAATGAATACGTACCTATCAATAATAACCTTATGCATAAATGGATTAAATGCTCCAATCAAAAGACGTAGGATAGCTGAATGGATAAGAAAAATATCCCGCACATATACTACCTACAAGGGACCAATCTCAGAACAAAAGACCTACAGAGACTGAAAGTGAAGGATTGGGAAAAAACATTCCAAGCAAATGGACAGAAAAAAGAAGCCAGGGGCAGCAATACTTATATCACACAAAACAGACTTCAAAACAAAAGCCATAAAGAGAGACACAGAAGGACACTTCATAATTTTCAAAGGAAGAATCCATCAAGAGGACATAAACATTGTAAACATATATGCACCCAACATAGGAGCACCCAAATGTATAAGGAGAATCCTGGAGGACACCAAGAACTTGCAGCACACTTATAGTAGGGGGTTCTAATACCCCACTGTCAACGATGGATAGATCCTCAAATCAAAATATCAATAAGGATGTTGTGGAACTGAATGCCGCATTAGATCAAATGGACTTAACTCATATATATAGAACCTTTCATCCCAAAGAAGCAAAATACACATTCTTTTCAAATGCACATGGAACATTTTGAAAGATAGACAACATAATAGGACACAAAACAAGCCTCAGCAAACTCAAGAGAATTGAAATCATATCAAGCATTTTCTTGGACCACAAGGGCTTGAAATTAGAAACAGACTTCAGGGAAAACACTAAAAAACATTCAAACTCATGGAGATGAAATAGCATGCTATTAAACAATGAATGGGTCAATAATGAGATCAAGGAAAAAATCAAAAAGTTCTGTACATAAACAAAAATTAACACACCATAGTCCAAAATCTATAGGATACAGTAAAGGCACTCCTGAGAGGGGGTTCATAGCAATACAAGCCTACCTGAAAAAGATAGGAATATTTCAAGTAAACTACCTAATCCTACATCTATTAGAATTGGAGAAACAACAACAACAAAAGCCCAGAGCAAGTAGAAGGCAGGGAATAATCAAGATCAGAGCAGAATTGGATGACAAAGAGACTAGGGGAACAATTCAAAAGATCAATAAACCCAGGAGATGGTTCTTTGAAAAGATAAAGAAAATCAACAAGCCTTTAGGTAGACTCATCAGGAAAAAAAAAGGGAGAGGACAAAAATAAAATCAGAAATGAAAGAGGAGAGATCACAACTGATACCACAGAAATAAAAAGGATTGTAAGAAATTGCTATGACAACTATTCACCAAAAAATTTGAAAACCAGGGTTAAATGGACAAATTTGTAGAAAAATATAATCATTCCAAACTGAATGAAGAAGGAGAGAGCCTGACAGACTGATAGCAGCTGGTGAAATTGAAGCAATAATCAAAAGACTCCAGGCACACAAAAGTCCTGGACCAGATGGTTTCACAAGAGAATTTTACAAAACATTTCAGAAGAGCTAACACCTGTCTTTCTCACTCTATTCAAAAAATCCAAGAAGATGGAAGACTCCCAAACTCCTTTATGAGGCCAGCACTATCCAAATCCAAAAACCAGATAAAGACACAGCAAAGAAAAAAAACACTACACGCCAATATCACTGATGAACACAGATTCTAAAATCCTCAAGAAAATATTGGCAAACTGGATCCAGCAACAAATTAGAAAGATCATACACCATGATCAAGGGGGATTCATTCCAGTCATGCAAGGATGGTGCAGTATTCACAAAATAATATATGTAATACATCACATAAACAAAAGGAAAGACAAAAATCACATGATCTTATCAATAGATGTGGAAAAAGCATTTGTTAAGGTATAGCACACATTTATGATAAAAAACACTCAACAAATTGGGAAGAAAGGGGGCATACATCAATATAATAAAGGCCATATATGAAAAACCTACAGCAAACATCATGCTCAATGGACAAAAACTGAAAGCTTTCCCACTAAGATCAGGAACAAGACAAGGATACCTGCTTTCACCACTTATATTCAATGTAGTGTTGAAAGTCCTAGCCACAGCGATCAGACAAGAAAAATAAATAAAAAGCATCAAAATTGGAAAGGAGGAAGTAAAACTGTCACTGTTTGCAGATGACGTGATAGTGTACATAGAAAACCATATAAACTCCACCAAAAAACTACTCAACCTAATAAGTGAATCTGGCAAAACAGGTGGATAAAAAGTCATCATACAGAAATTGAAGGTATTTTTGTACATCAACAATGAAACATCAGAGTGAGGTATCAGGAAAAACAGTCCCATTTACTATAGTACCAAGAAAAATAAAGTACCTGGGAATAAACCTACCCAAGGAGGTTAAACACCTGTACTCAGAAAACGACACAACATTGAATAAATAAATTAAGGAAGATTGATCAGAAGAATTAACATCAGCAAAATGTCCATGGTATGCAAAGCAATATATAGATTCAATGGAAACCCTACTAAAACACCAATGACATATTTCATAGATATGGAAAAAACATTTCAAAAATTTATATGGAAACATAAATGACCCCGAATAGCCACAGCAATTTGAAGAAAGAAGAACAAAGTAGGAGGGATCACAATACCTGACATCGAAGTATATAACAAGGCCACTGTAATCAAAACAGTCTGGCACTGGCATAAGAACAGACACATAGATGAATGGAACAGAATAGAGAGCCCAAAAATAAACCCATGTACCTGTGATCAATTAATATTCAACAAAGGGGGCAGAAGCATAAAATGAAGTAAAACACAGCCTCTTCAACAAATAGTGTTGGGAGATCTAGACAGCTACATGCAGAACAAAATGGAACTTGACCACCAACTTACACCATACCCCAAAATAAAATCAAAATGGATAAAAGACTGAAATATAAGTGGCGACACCATGAAAATCCTGGAGGAGAACGTAGGCATGCAAATCTCAGATAGTCCATGCTGCAATGTTTTCACAGATTTGCCCCCTAGAGCAAGGGACATAAAGGAAAGAATAAAAAAATGGGACTTCATCAAAATGAGAAGCTTCTGCATGGCTAAAAAAATCAGCAAAATGTAAAGGGTACCAATCATATAGGAAAATGTATTTGTCAATGATAAATCAGACAATGGTTTGAAATCCAAAATATATAAAGAATACAGATGATTCTACTCTAGCAAGACAACAATCCAATTAAAAAATGGACAAGGGAACTGAATAGATACTTCTCCAAACAGGACACAGAGAGGGCCCAGAGTTTTGAAAGGATGCTCAGCATCACTAGCTATCATAGTGATGCAAATTAAAATCACAATGAGATATCACTTCAAACCAGTCAGAATGGCCATCATGTACACATCACAAACAACAAATGCTGTTCCAAATGCGGTTGTGGAGAAAAGGGAACTCTAGTACACTGTTTGTGGGAATGCAGAGTTGAGCAGCCACTATGGAAAATGGTTTGGAATTTTCTCAGAAAACTAAAAATGGAACTACCTTTGGCCCAGTAATTCTACTGAGTCCACTTAGTGGAATTAGTGGGATTTTACCCTAAGAATTCTGAAACACCAATTCAAAAGAACCTATGCACCCCAATGTTCATAGCAGCATACTTTATGATAGCCAAGAATTGGAAGAAACCTAAGTGCCCAAAAGTAAATGAGTGGATCAAAAAACCGTGGTACATTTACACAATGGAATACTATGTAGCAGAAAGGAAGGAGCTACTACCCTTCACAATAGCATGGATAGAACCAGAGAGCATTGTGCTAAGTGAAATAAGCAAGGCGGTGAAAGAGAGACACCATATGATCTCACCTATAAGTGGCACCTAATCAACAAAACAAACAAGCAAAATATAACTAGTGACATTGAAATAAAAAACAAACTGACAGTAACCAGGGGAGTGTGGGGAGGGTGGTATCATGGGAAAAAAGGGGGAAGAGCCATCAAGGAATATGTACAAAACTCCAATGGAGAAAGCAAAATGGAGGAAGGATTGAAAGTGAGATGTGGGGGATGGTGGGGCAGGGGAAATTATTGGTGGGAAAATGGAGACAACTGTACTTGAACAACAATAAAAAATAAATTAAAAAAAAATCCATGCTAGCCATGGACACAGTTTTCCTTTTTAAATTTAATTTATTTTTATTGTATTTTAACCTTTATCATTTAAACCTCATATACCCCTCCCCCACACAATCACCACAGTTTTCCATGCCCATGAGTCCTTTTTCCTTTTTGCTCCATTCCTCCATCACCTAATCACCATGCATATCTGTCAGTCTGCTCTCTATCTATGAGTCTGTTTCTATTTTTCTTATTGGTTCAGTTTGCTTATTAAATTCCACATATGAGTGAAATAACATGGTATTTTTCTTTCCCTGACTGGCTTACTTCATACAGCATAATGTTCTCCAAGTCCATCTACTTCCAGAATCATACTCAATGGGCAAAACTATAACATTCCCCTTAAGATCAGGAACAGGACAGGGATGCCCACTTTCACCTCTCTTACTGAACATAGTACTTGGAAGTCCTAGCCACAGCAATCAGACAAGAAGAAAAAATAAAAGGCTTCCGTATTAGAAAGGAAGAAGTAAGACTCTATTTGCAGGTGGAATGATACAAGTAGAGAACCCCAAAGATTCTACCAAGAAACTACTAGAACTAATAAATGAATTCAATAAAGCAGCAGGATACAAAATTAATATCCAGAAATCAGTTGCATTTTTATTTGCCAATAATAAACTATAAGAAAGGGAAATTAAGGAAACAATTCCATTCACAATTGCTATAAAAAGAATAAAATACTGAGGAATAAACCTAACCAAGGATGTAAAAGATCCATACTCATGAAATTACAAGACACTGAAGAAAAAAGTTGAAGATAAAAATAAGTGGGAACACACAACATGTTCATGGATAGGATAAATAAGCATTTTTAAAATGTCCATACTACCCAAAACAATTTATTGATTCAGCGCAATTCCTATCAAGATTCCAATGACGTGTTTCACAGAACTAGGACAAATATTTCAGTTTTCAGTTATAGACTGGGGAGAGACTTCCAGCCAAGATGGAGGCATACATAGCTACACTTTGTCTCCTCACCCAACAAAAAGAAGGACAGCACATTTAAGAACAAAAAATAACCAGAACTTCAAGAATATCGAACTGTATGGAAGTCTGACAACCAAGGAGTTAAAGAAGAAACATTCATTCAGACAGGTAGGAGGGGTGGAGATGGGCAGCTGTGGTGGAGAGGATGAGCATCAAGGCTGTGGCTGGCAGAGTGGGGAGGGCAAGGCAGCAGCTGGAGGACCAGGTGGTCCCACATTTGTGTGCAGATAAACTGGGAGGAACAACTGGGGACTGAGAGACCATGCAACCCAGGGTTCTGGCACGGGAAAAGAAAGCCTCAAAAACCTCTACTGGTAAAAACCAGTGGGGATTTTGGCAGTGGGAGAAACTGCCAGTCTCACAGTAGAGTTCATTTTAGAGACCCACAGGGTCCTACAATGTACACAAACCCACCCACCTGGGAATCAGCACCTGAAGGTCCCAGTTTGCTTGTGGGTAGCAGAGGAAGTGACTGAGAGATGGCCAAGAGCCAAGCAAGTGGCACAAGGCAGTCATGTGGGTTGCCCTGCCCTGGCAAAAACCTAAGGCTCTGCCCCTCACAACATAATTGGAGTGGGAGACAAAAAAAAAAAAGCCCAAATTAAAGAACAGAACAAAGCTCTAAAAATAGAACTAAGCAATGAAGAGATAGCCAGCCTAAGAGATGCAGAGTTCAAAACACTGGTAATCTGGATGCTCACAGAATTGGTGGAGTCTGTTCACAAAATGGAGGAAAAAGTAAAGGCTATGTAAAGTGAAATAAAGAAATATATACAGGGAACCAACAGTAAAGGGAAGAAAACTGGGACTTGAATAAATGATTTGCAGCCAAAGGAAGAAATAAACATTCAATCAGGACAGAATGAAGAAAGAAGAATTTTTAAAAAATGAACAGAGGTTGAGGAACCTCTGGGACAACTTTAAATATTCCAACACCTGAATCATAGGGGTGTCAGAAGGAGAAAAGGAATAGCAATAAGTTGGAAACTTATTTGAAAAAATAATGAAGGAATACTTCCCCAATCTGGCAAAGGAAATAGACTTCCAGGAAGTCCAGGAAGCTCAGAGAATCCCAAAGAACTTGGACCCAAGGAAGCACCACAAAGGCACATCATAATTACATTACCCAAGATTAAAGATAAGGAGAGAATCTTAAAAGAAGCAAGAGAAAAGGAAACAGTTAACTACAAAGGAATTCCATAAGACTATCAGCTGATTTCTCAAAAGAAACCTTACAGGCAAGAAGGGGTTGGAAAGAAGTAAACAAAGTCATGAAAGGCAAGAACCTACATCCAAGAATACTCTATGCAGCAAAGCTATTATTTAGAATGGAAGGACAGATAAAGTACTTCCCAGATAAGGTCAAGTTAAAGGAGTTCATCATCACCAAGCCCTTATTACATGAAATGTTAAAGGGACTTATCTAAGAAAAAGATGATGATCAAAACTATGAACGGTAAAATGACAACAAACTCACGACTATCAACAACTGAACCTCAAAAAAAGAAAAAAAAAACCTACAAACTAAGCAGACTTCTGGAACAAGAATAGAATAACAGAAATGAAGATCACATGGAGGGTTATCAGTGGGGATGGGGAATCGGGGGAAAGGTACAGGGAATAAGAAGCATAAATGGTAGGTACAAAATAGACTGGGGGAGGTTAAGAATAGTATTAGAAATGGAGAAGCCAGAGAACTTATATGTATGACCCATGGACATGAACTAAATGAGGGAATGCTAGTGGGAGTGGTAGTGCAGGGTGGAGAGGATTAAAAGGGAGAAAAAAAAAAGGACAACTATAATAGCATAATCAATAAAATATATTTAAAAAAAGAAAAAAATATAGACTGGCTTATAACCAACAGTTCACCACCAAGTGTATTACCTAGTCTGTTCTTAGATTTCCAGTTAAAAGTCGGTACCTGAGCTCCATCATAGTTCTGCACAATCTTGTTCATCAGTGGAGGTACTACATATTTTTTTCCACATCAACATTGTCTTGCCTGTGAAAACTCTTGTTCTGATTTGCAATAATATTTATTTTATGTGATGTAAATATAGTTCATCTTCCTATTTGGTATTAATTATTTGGCTTCTTTAACAATATAGAAAGAAATCACCCCAAACTAGATGGCCATAAAGGTGAAAACCATGATGTAATATTTTACTGCTCTTTGGCCAGAGAACCTGGAAACACAGATGTCCCATCTAACCAGGTCCCTGTATAGAGAAGAAGGCAAAGAAATTTAACTTTTCACATTAGCAGTAGCTTCTGCTGCAAACAGTACTGCACATTGTAGTAGGTGAGGGAAAGTTCCACAGTGAACTATTTTCATCTGTCATTCTGAATGAACAGAGACAATACACAAGTACTAATCTGCCCACAGCCATAGGCACACATCTTCCCAACATGTGAGAAGGCTGGAGTAGGTCTACCTGTGAGAGAACCAGGGTAAGGCAATGCTCAAGACAGTTTGGCTCAATGGGAACATGACAATGGCAGAAAGAGGGATTTGGGAACCAGAGTATTACTTCACAGGCCTGTCCTATTAAGTCACATTAAAGAAGAGAACTTTGAAAAAAGAGAGATAGCTGGACCTCTGCAGGAAGGAGATCCAGGCTCCTTGGAAGAAAATAATCAAGTTTAAGAGTGGAGATGAAAACTGGCCAAGTTCCTGGTTTCCTTGTGGATATGGCTCAGCCCAGACTTTGTACTT